>CATIWF010122298.1:0-16211 GCA_949630135.1 Balakata baccata
AAAAAAAACTAAGAGCAAAATAGTTTAAAAAGAGTAAATGCTATACAGGTTTAATTTAATTCAAAATTAACAATTAAAAAATTAGTTAAATGAATTTGAAAATTGATTGAACAAAATTAATTATTAATAAAATTATTTAAATAAGTTTTTTATAAAAAATTTAATGTTTTAAATTTACAAATTAGGTTGAGATGAGAAATTATTTTCTTTTTTATAATATTTATTTAATTTGGATTCGTACTGGACAGATTCGTTGATAGATAAAATACTTTATATCAAATTTTAAAAATATTTTATATTCAGAATTTGAATCCAAAATATCTAGAAGCAAATGACATCTCTTCTTACCCTTAAGAGTTTTTTCTATAATATTAATTAGATGTTAGTGTACTGGACATGTATGAATATGCCAATTAGATTCTATATTTATGTTAGTGTTGCTTATTTCTTAGTATTATTATTATTATTAATTTTTGCTTCTCTTTTGCCTTATGCCAATTCGATTCCATGCATGTATGAACTGGCATAATTGTTTTTTTAATTCCTTCTTTACCTCGTTATTTATTTTTCAAAGATATGTGCTTCAAGACAGGGACTGGTTTCTAATTAAGATATGTCATTATTTTTTTTAACCACGTATTTTTAATTTATATATAAATGAATTGAGACCAATTCTTTTCGTATCAAATAGTATCCCAAAAAATAATAGAATACTCCCATAAAAATTTTAAAATAACTATTTATATTTGTATGATTCAAATTCAAAATATCTTAGTTAAACTAAAAAAAATTGCCCTGCTAACTCATGGAAATCTTCTTGAATAAGATCTGTCATTATTCAATGTCGAATCTGTCAACGAATCTTCTGATAAGTTATAGCCAATCTTCCTTCATTCTCATTTATAAGACAACTTGATTACTACTCAAGTTATCATCAAATTAAAAATAATAATAATAATTCTTTATTTTATTATTATAATAAAATAATAAATTTAATTCGATTTAATGAATTTTATTAATGAATAATCATTTTATATAGGCTGCATAACTAAGACAATTGCACGTGATGATGAGGTGGATTGTATTTAGATAGAAATTGTACTCATTGTTTGATCAAAGCTAATATATAATTCATCAATTTAAAAGACTATTGATATACCAACATATTAATTATAATAAGTTTGATGTGCTTGCACGTTGTAATATCTTTAATATCATTTATTTCTCCTATTTAAATGTATTTTTTTATGATTAAAATAGTATTTTATTTTAATGAAAGTTTTGATACAGTATTTAATTAATGTTATTTAAAAAATAACATTAATTTTGCCATAAGATCAAGCATATAATATACAAAATAAATTTAATTTTAATATTATATATAATTATATGCAAGACAGAAACATATATAAGAAAATATATATGAGTGAATATTAGTGAATAAAATAATAATAAAAAATTCTCATTTGAAAAAACAATTATGATAATTACTCTTAATCTAAATGCAATAATTTCACACCAGCGTTATGACAATTAAAAAAAAAAAACTCATGCGGACAAATGTGAGTTCAATATATTCTGCTAAAAGCAATTTGGAATATCATGCACATGATATCTTATATATGCTATAAGTCAATGGATCAATAATTACATGAAATTAATTTAAATTACGAAAGAAATTATATATTGGTTCCACCCACGTTGGATTATTCTCAAAGTTCAGAATACTCCAATATGTTAATTAGTTAGGTGATGAACAAAATTAAAGAAATTGTTGGTTACATCCATGTTGGATTATTCTCAAAGAATAGAATACTTGAATATGCTATATAGGTGATCAACAAAAGAGTTTTTATTTTCCTATTTTAAAAAAAAAATATATGTTAATATTGTTATAGACAATCTTATATTGAGAATTCAAAGGATATAAAAAATATTATAATTATAGTGAAATTAACTTTAAATTGACTTAAATTATTTTAAAGAAACGGTGAATCCATTATTCCATACAATTCTAATGCTAGTACAATTTATGGATGGCTCGTTTGACATTGCATTTGGAAAAACTATTTTTCAGAAAAAATTTTATATTTTTTACCTTTTTGAGTTTTGAAATATGTTATTGACTTGAATTTGGTTAATAGATTTTTTTTTCAGAAATATATTTAAAAAAAACGATTTATAAAAAATTAAAAAAATCAGTAAATTAAATAAAAAAAATTCAAAACTTGTAACACTTCATTAATTCTCCAATAAAGACCTACCCTACAATATTCAAATATATCTGCATGTTGATTGATTACAAAAAGATTTAAAAAAAAAAAACAATATTAGTCATCGTGCATATATATTCATTGATTGTATATATATATTGTATTTACTTATATATTAATCATTATTTTTTTTATATAGGCAAGTATTTTCATGGTATGATGCCAATAAACCATAAAAATTGTGCATATTGTAGAGACAAGTATGTTCCTGGCCTTGGAGAATGCCAAAAAATTATTTGCTCAAGAGAAGTATTTACAATAAAAAAAGGTAGGTTCATTGACAACCTGATCAAAGCCTTAAGAAAAATATGCAATAATAAAGAATCATTCAAGCCAACTAGAAGTCAAAACAGGCCAAATGCACTCATACATGTGGCACATCTGCATCTTCATAAACAATAAATGCATCTTTTCCACGCAGCTCCAAGGGTAACTAGTACAAGCGTGTTGGCAGCTTCTCATTACATTTCACACCGATTTGGTACGCATCCAGTGACAATGACCCAAATTCCAGCATTCAGTGCATATGACACATTGGATGAAAGTCAGATAGTTAATATTAGTTTACTGAAATAAAGAGACGTGTACTTAAATATATACCAGCAATGTGGGTAGTTTTGGGGGTGTCAAAACCAGCACGACAAATATTACTACAAATGCAGCTTTCCACTTCGAAAGCGGGGCGAGCGGTGGCGACGATAGCTGGAAGAACTCACAAAGCGCAAAGTAAAGCAAATCGAGTAATTGCATTTGAAGAATTAGAGGCATACAGAAACCAAATTGAAAGATAAATAAAGAGATGAGAATTAATTTGATGGCAATGCTACAACGTGTTTTCAAAAGTAAAAACTGCGTGCTTTCTTATTGGATTTTAACACGGAAAATTTTACAAAACAATAAAAAGATGTTTTCCAATTTCCTTTTAAAAATTGTGAAAATAGTGAAAACAGTTTTCATTTGAGTTTTATGTGAAAATGTCCCAAGTAAACACAATATTCAATTTTCTATTTTCATTTTGAAAATTTTCCAAAAGTAAGCACACCTTTCCATGAGAAATAACCTAATGATTAGGAATTAGTGATGCTCAATCATATTACTAAGTAATGATGATTAATATTCTCATCTAATTACCATTTTAAATTTTTAATCATGTACGTAAGTGTTCATTATTGGAAAAAATTTCACATAAAAAGTTTAAAAAATTAAAAAAAATTATAATTATAATAAAACTAACTTCAAACTAACTTAAATCATTTTAAAATAATGATAAATTTACGGTTATCAAACACGTCTATCTAAACCTACTTAATTCTAATTATATTCATACCTATCTTTTGTGTATCTTACAATATATATCCAAGGACATTTTATTTTTAATTTTTTTTCCTAAGCTAGGATATTTGAATTTTAATCGGAGTTTAGAAAAAAATTAATATATATATATATATATATTTTATGATTTGATTAAAAGCTTAGACAATTATTAGTGTGTGTTATATATAATTATTGGATATCAAACTTATATTAATTAAAAAACAATAACTGTAGAATATAATTCAAACGAATATTATTAATTATAACTCATATGAATTAAAGGAAAAAAAAAAAAAGAAGGGAATTGAATATCTTATTATAAACGGCTTTAGAATACCCGTAGTGCCCTTCTCAAAGTCGCAAATCGACTCCTCCAAGCATTAAGCTAATAATAACCGCAGTTATTGTCATTATCCAATAAATTTTAATTTCATAATATTGATATCATAATTAGAATGCTAACTATCGAGTTGAAATCTATAATTTATATATATGGAGGCATATCAAACATATAATTGCGAAGACCGAGTTGCTCGCATATTAATACTGAGCAACATGAAAAATGACATAATGCTACGCTTTGAAAAATATCGCTCAACTTTGGCAGTTTGAAACAATGTGAATGTCCAGTTTAGTGAAACTTCAACTACTATAGGCTGTGTCAATTGACTTTAAAATTTGATACTTATAAGAAGAATATGCTCATACGATAAGGCAGTATCTCACTGTCATATCCAACATAATAAATGAGTTGAAGGCCGCTGACTATGAGTTGATAGACGAGCAGTAAATTCAAAATGTGGTTTGTTATCTTCCAAGTGTCTGGGAGCTCATGTGAGTTAACTTTACTCATAACGACAACATTAAGACGTTGGATGATGTCACGCGCCATGTTGAGTTAGAGGAGGATCTCTTTCTCACTGACATTGCCTATATGACTAAGTCTAAGGAAAAAGGAGGTTTGAGCTCTAGACGAAAGAAATGGAAGGATAAGGGAAACAAACATGGAAAGAGAGACAACAAAGTCAATTTTAGTGGAAAGAAATGCAAGTGCGGGAGGCACGGCCGCAAGAAAGGCAAAAATATGAATTGCTTCAACTATGGAAAGTTAGGTCACTTTACTCGTGATTGCATTGAGTCAAAGGTATTGTATGAGCTAATTCAACTCTCTTATTTATATGTTAGTAGTTACTTGATGTTAGCTGAAACTGTTCCTTATTGAACTGTAGACTCGGTAGCAACTTACCACGTAAGAATCAAGCACAGAAACATATTCATAAAGTTCTGATATCAATATAAACTTATTTGTTGAAATTTTATATTTTCAATGCAACGAATAGACTAGTTACTAAAATCCGAATAAATTTCAAAGCACGTGCACCTTCAAATTAACTCTGGAATACTTGGAATGAAGAATGTTAAAAAAAAACTTTATGTTCTCTATTAGTTATTTTTTACGTTAAAAATTTCTGTGTTAGTAGAGAAGGGAAGTTAATTCCTAATTAATTTTCTAATTTATATGGATTTGAGTTGAATCAAACCACATACACAGTCCGGTCCTACAACCCAACAATATATATATATATATTGATAAATGGCATGTAGAGTAAGTGGGGTACAATTATTAGCCGTTGAAAGCCAATTCTCGTAAATCAACAATAATGAAAAGTTATTAATTTGGTTATCATTAGGTTAATGCTCATCATGACATCGACTAACCAAGTTTAAGATATAATACATAATCTAATTTACATAATAAAAAATAGTTGTCAAATTTATCTTTTTTTGTATTAATTTTATTTTAATCAATTGAGCTCTTAATGTTACAAAATTGGTATAATTCTGACTCAATTAAATGAAATCAGCAGATACATTTTTTTTTTTCACCCTTATTTTCGTAATAACTCGGTTTTTCAATCAATTTCAACATGTCATTTCAACCTACCATTTGAAAATTTCTTTTTTGATTCTTATTGAAACCTTTTTTTTTTAATAAAAAATCTTGGCATTAGTTTATTATTTTAAGATAGAATTTTTACCTTTATTTAATTAAAATATTTAAATTTAAGTTGAAGTTCATTTATTTTAGTTAATTGTTAGACTCTACATCAACAAAATATTTAATTATAATATTTAACATTATTTCAAGTGATTAATTTATATCTAAAAGTAGAGGTGTTTGTGGATTGATTTAATGCAAGTCAAATTCATTTTAATCTATAATTTGCGAATTTACTATTTTTCAATTCAATCCAACCTACTAATATATAAAAATAAATCTAATTCAAATTACAATTACAAATTAGATTAGATCTGTTTATAATTTAATTTTATATACTTTTATTTTTATTTAATAATAATAATATCTCACAAACATTAATAATATTTTTAAAACTTTTAATTCACCGCATAAAACTACTTGATATCAAGATTTTTCCGTTTAATTTATTTTTCTGTCCCAATGGCTAATGATTATGCTTTGTGGTGAGAATAATTCACATTTGAAATATGCTACAAATCAACAACAAAATCAAGAATAAGTAGAAAATATGTAAACATGGATTAAAAAGTCAAAATAAGCGACTAATTTTTAATCCTTTTAAGTTCAACATATTAACAATATTTTCATAAAAAATTATTTAATATAATTAAAATAAATAATTAAATAGATTAATTTGTTGTATAATTATAGTATATTTATTATATATTAGATTACTTCATAATAAATTGTATTTAAATTAGTTTATCAAATCATATTTTAATACATAATTTAGATTTATTCTATAATAAAATTAGAATAAACTATAAATACTAAAAAAATATAATTGACAATAAAAGAAATTAGAGTTATTATTATTAGTGGTTGTAACCATCAGTATCAAAAACTTGACGGTTAATAATAAAAGGTATTTAGTAAAATTAAAATAAGAAGGAAAACTTGCAAAAGAAAAAAAAAATGGAACCTATCATGATTTTTTTATTTGAAACCCTGAACAAAAAATTATGATAATTTTAACCCCCAACTAATTTTTCATTTCAATTATAAGCTTCCATTTACTTCTAAAAAAAGGGTATTCCAAATGATTATCTGATGTGGCAATAGTGGGGTCCAGCAGCTATTCCAACAAAGCAAGACATCTCTTTCTCCACAAATTTCTTCTCAAGTCTCAACCTAATTTTTCAAGAAATAATTATATAAAGTATCACGTTTTTAATTACAATTACTATAATACATTTAATAAATTTTACAAATTAAAATATTCATTCGTGAATTTCAAAATTTTAAATGTATCTCTAATATTAAATTAGAGATAACGGTAATGTCAAGGATAACGGTTTATATTTTATATTGATAACTGTATTTCTGTAAAAAAAAAAAAAAAAAAACCCCCATTTTTCAATGCCCAAATCCCTTCTGAACTTGAGCATTCTTTTGGGAAAAAATCCAAAGAGCTTTTTTTCTCAACTTAATTTCTTCCCTTAATTTCTACCCATTTTCCTCATTTTCTCCGTTTCGGTTCTGTTCAACATTTTTTTTGGGATCTTCGTCGCATCCTGAAGGATTAAGTTTTAAAAAAGGAAGAAAAAAACCCTTTTCTCTCTCCTCTATCAACCGGCATCTGCTCACACTATCAAACCATCTTCATGACTCTCTTCACTGCCCATTCGAGAAATTTGATTTTCTTCTTTATTCCCTCTTTTCTTCTCCTTAATTTGATCCGTAGAAAAGATTTCAAATACCCTGAAACATGTGTCATGATCCCAAACACTTCTACCCAGGTAAAAGGATTCAAAAATTAAAAACCTTCCTTGCCCAGTTCGTGCTTTAGCCTTAGATAAATGAGTACTCTTATTCTCAGATTTGGCAAAACACAATGACATAAGAACTATAGCAGTTCATTCATATTAAAAAGACTGAAAGAAGGAAAGAAAGAAGATGAATTGACAATCAAAACAGTAAGCAAAATTTTTCAACAAATAAGCCCAATTTATGTCAGCCAAAAAAATTAGACCCAGAAAAAGGATGATTTTAAATTGTCAAAGGGGATAAACAATCAATAAATAAATATTTATCACCATTAACATCAATGAGTTAGTCATGAATATCGACAAAAACTCGGATAAACCAAGTAACTCAGCGCTTAAGTTATAATCTCCAGTATGGAAAGAAGCCACTTTCATGGAGAAAATCAGAGGAGAGAGAGAAAGAACAAGATCTTTTCATCTTCTTGGTTGGAAATAAACATATGTCATTGTTTCAAAGAACAAGATCTTTTCATCTTCTCGGTTGGAAACAGACATATCAGTCATGGTTTCAACTTCATCTCAAGTCATCGCTGTTTGGGTTGCCACGGTAACACGTGATATGAAAGTAAGGTTTGTGGCGTTGGTTGCTGGTAGTTGTGCAGGTTGTGTGGCTATGGTTGTAGTGGGGGAATGGTGCCATAACTGGGGGGTGATTGTATAGTCAAATTCATGGACTCCACCTGCTCGATGAAATTTCTGAACGGATTCTTTCCCCAAATATTGAACAAGTGGACAACAAAAAAGAATTTGGATTATTAGACATTGAAAATTGTCACCAGAACCCACATTTGATTCGCCCTTGCCTCAGCAAGAAGGAGATGGCTTTCTATTGATGGCGGCTGATGGAGCAGAAGGAAGAGAGAGAAAATTGTGTTAGGGTTTTTATAGTTTTCTTTTTTTTTCAAATTTAATCCTTCATTTCTTTTTAAATTATACATTTGCTCCAATTTTTTGATGAGTCAGCACCCACCTAGGATTTTTTGTGCGATGTAGACAAGGCACCGCCGTGGACTTTCATCGGAAGACAATTTTGAAAAAAAATTTGGAGTTTATGAATTAATTTGTAAATTTTTGTAATACAGGCTAAAATTGTTAAAAAAGTGTATAGTTTGGATATTTATCGATAATTAATCTCATATATATTTGACATGTATGGAGTTTTAAGTAAACACATTGTTAGTAAATAATGAAAATATATATATATATATATATGAGATGATAATTTTAACTTAATGGATATAAGACAAGTGCAGATAACGACGTTCTATCTATATAATGGAATTATTCTTGTTATTGAATTATATAATAGATATAGTCTCGTTATATAGATGGAGCATCACATCCAATTGTGTGTGAGCTTCAATGGTTAGCTTCTTTATTCATCAGCATGCAGGTTCCTTTAGTTTTGTGGTGTGATAACAAGAATGTCCTTCATATGCCTGAGAATCTAATATTTCATGAAAGAACGAAACACTGATATATTGATTCTCATGTTGTTTGCAACAAGTATAAAAAAGGGTTTATAAGTTTGCATCATGTCAATTCAAAACTTCAATTGGCAGACATACTCACCAAGGCGTTTACTCACCCGCGCAAGTTGGGGTTGATAGATCCTCAACTTCCCGGGGGGGATTAGCAGCTGGGAATCAAAGAGAAGAAACTGATTCTGTCAGCTCCATTAGCAATATTTTAGCTACTGGAACTTGACAAGCTTGACTAATGTTATTTATTAGTGTAGATGTTAGATAGAGATAGAGATAGAGTTAGTTACTTAAATACACGTATACTACTCTCATTCGTAGATTAGATAGAAGAGGTTACTTAGTTTTCCCCATAGATTTTTTAAAGAGCCAATGAGTAGGATGAGGAAAAAATGCAAGGAAACCGTAAAACAGCCCCCAAACGAAATGTTTTGATTACTATATATAAGACAGAGTAGCATCAATATTACATTTTAACACACCTAATGGAAGTGGAGACCAATTAAAATGAGATTCGTGGTGGAGTCAGGACTCTAAGTCAGTCAAAGAGTGCAAAAAAAGTACAAAAAACCAAAATCTTATATTAGATGTGCAAAAGTAAGACTTCCAGTACCCACGAGCAAATTTTAAAAAAATATATAAACTTTTATATTATTATATTTTTTTTTTTAAAAAAAAGGGGAAAAAAATTGACTACTTTCAGGAGAATGAGACTCGGAAACAAGACGAAGGTTGTTAACTAAGCCGATCGAAACATTTTCGAGCAGCGTTTTGTGCATTTGTCCATTCATCAAGCAAATTTATGAAGACGTGATTCTTGAAGTGAACCAAAAAAAGAATCGTGGACCAATAAGAATTTTCATTTGTACGCTTCAAATTAATTTAATTTACGATAAAATTAAGTTTAAATTTTTAAATTAAGTGACAAACATAGTTTTATATTTTATATATAAATCACTAAAAACAAAATGATTTATGTTACTATTTACATTTGAGTTGTTCCTTCTCAAAATAATAAATTAAACTTTTATCATATTATAATCATCTAAATATATATAAAAATAAAAATAAAAAAAATAAATTTACCCAAAATGCCAACATAAATGTAGTAATTAATTGAATTAATTTTATCATGTAATAATTTAATTTAATATTAAATTATATTAATAATTTATTAATTAAAAGTACAATTCTATTAAAATCAGTAACTATATTTATATATAAAAAAAATAGCGATTGCATATAAATATAGTTAAATTTTTAAATTAAGTGATAAACATAGTTTTATATTTTATAAATAAATCACTAAAAACAAAATGATTTATGTTACTATTCACATTTGAGTTGTTCCTTCTCAAAATAATAAATTAAACTTTTATCATATCATAATTATCATACTATATATATAAAAATGAAAATAGAAGAACAGATAAATTTATTAAAATATCAATATAATTGTACTAGTTAATTGAATTAATTTTATCATGTAAAAAATTTAATTTAATATTAAATTATATTAATAATTTATTAATTAAAAGTAATCAGTAACTATATTTATATATAAAAAATTACAAATGAAAAACAAAAAATTGTGATGGTCATGCTCTGAGGGTTAAGTTACTGATTAATTGGAATAAATTGAAGATACTAATAATTATGGCTTAAAATATGGTTATAAGGAATGTGGATTAGTCAATCAAGTAACGCTTAATGATTTTCATAGAAGATAAAAGTTTCAATGGCTCACCATGACTCGGTGTGAATTTTACTGTCTTGTGTCATGGAATTTTTTTTTTTATTATTATTATTAAACTTAGTCTTATAGGCATATATGATACGATAATATTAAAAAATAATAATAATAATTTAATAAAAAAAAATTAAGGAAGTACAGTAAAAAAAATAGTGATTGCATATTGTTATTCAAAATATGATAATAATAATTTTCATTAACATATTAAATTTGTATAATATCAAATTTAAACTAAATTACAACCATACGCGTAATTTGTAACATGAATTTCAAAATATTAAGTACAATTCTTATAAGTTATTTGAGAATTTATAATTTTTTAATAATTTGTATAGTTCAATAATTAATTTATTTTAATCATATACATAACGAGTTAAATTTTTAAAATTTATAGTATAATATAATTTACTTTTATATAAAATATAATTAACAACCATTAATATTTAAATTAAATGTAATTTTATTACATACTATCTATATTTTATATATAATTCTTAGTAGTTAACAAATTAGTGATATAATGAAATTTGAGGTAAATATGATCAGAATAAACTATCATAATAAGACGAAATAAATTAATAAAAAAATTAGATAAAAACCAAATGATGATTAATTACGTGTCCAATATCTAATAATTACGTGCAATGTCTCTATTTTATATATGACTATTAATATTTAAAATAAATATACACATTCATCCCAAATATTAATAGTATTATGACTTTATTTATGAACAATAGTTATATTAATATTAAAATAAAATTAGCTTATTAATACTATTGCGGCATCATAACTTTATATTTAACTCAAGCATTATTTAGTTAATTACATTCCAAATAAGATGAAACAAAATAATAAAAAAAACAAAAAAATTATATAAAAAATAAATGGTGATTAATAACGAGTCTAATTTATTTAATAATCATGTGCAATATATATTAATAAAAAAAAGTACTATAGGGTCATTTAGTATTGAATTTCAAAAAACGTTAGTTTAAAAAATTGATTTTGATAGAAGTAAATAAATAAATATTTTTTCATAAACAGATTTTAAAAAAACAATTTATAAAAAATTAAAAAAATTACCCAATTAAATCAAAAAAATTCAAAATCTGCTTTTATGATACTCACTAGTAATCTCAAACATCCCCTATCTATAAAAGTGGAAATAGATGAGGATAAACAAATTTACTAAAAATTCAATCTAATTGTATTAGTTAATAATTTTGTCATTTAATATTTTAATTTATCAGTAAATAATATTAACAATTTATTAATTAAAAGTTCAATTCTAATAGGACTAGATATATAGAAAAGTATAAATAGAGGAAACATGCAAATTTATCAAAAAAAACTAACATAATTGTATTAGTTAATTGGATTAATTTTATCATTTAATAATTTAATTTATTAATTAATAATATTAATAATTCATTTATTAGAAGTCTAATTTTATTAGAATTATATATATATATATATAATCTGATAATTAATATTAAAAAAACAATTTAATTAAAAATTTAAAAATTTCTCAAATTCTAAATAAAGTTGTATTACTAAAATATGTGTATTACTTTCCAAGTAGATTTCAATTCTTAATAAAATTAAAGTCTTTTTTGTCAAAAATAATAATAATAAAATTAAAGTCTTTCACTTTTATTAAAATTTTATAATTTATTCTCTTAAATTACATTAATTAAATAATTAATTAAGGTATCTATTATATATATATATATATATATATTTGGTGACATCATTATGGTTGTTAAAAAGAAAAAAACAAAGAAGAAATTCTATAATAATTAAAATAAAGTAGTTCTAATAATGGATAATAAATCTCATTGTATAAAGAAACAAATTAATGAAAAAATCTGAATACACAAAGAATCCTAAATATAAGGAAAGTGACAGTAATTTAGGTTAAATTTGAAATAAATATGTGCATATATCACAAATATTAGTAGCATTAGAATTTTATATTTGAATAAAAGTTCTATTAATATTGATTAATAATGAATTTAATATTTAATAATGACGTACAAGACATATTAATGAAAAACTATATATATATATATAGACATACAAAATGATTATAAAATACTTACTACTTATGTTTTATATACAACTTTTAATAATAAAAAAATTAGTAATTCCATAATATGCACTTTTATAATTTATTATGAATAAAATATCATAATAAGACAAAAAAATAATAAGAAAAATTATATAAAAACCAAATGGTGATTAATAACGAGTCCAATATATAATAATTATGTCCAAAGTACGTTAATAAAAAATTAGTATATATAAAAATAGGAATATGAGTATATACAAAATGACCGTAAAATACTTATTATTTCTATTTTATATGACTTTTAATAATAAATAAATTAGTATTTTAATAAAATTTAAGACAAACATACTCTCTTATAATTTAATATGAATAAAATATTATAATAAAACGAAATATAAAAAATAATATAAAAATGAAATAATGATTAATAACATGTTTAATAGTTATTATAAAAATTAAAATATGTACACTCTAATTATGTATATACATATGAGGATCCGTTTCACATCATTGGCTAATTTTATATTTACTATTGTGGTAAACATTTTTTTTAAGAAAAACATATATTTATTATGGCATTCGACATTTTTAAAATTTGAAACGTATTATTTTATTCTTAATAGAACTATATGATATAAATTCATATTACTAGATAAATTGATATTTTTTATTTTTCTATTAGACTCAAATTAATGATCGATTATTTTAAAAAAATGTAATTAATTTTATTTTTATCCCTATTTAATATATTTTATTAATTAAAAATAATTGTAAAAAATTGAGTCAACATAAAAAAAATCTAATAATTCAATTTAAAAATTAAAAACTGAGTCATGATTAATTTCAACTCAAAATGAACCGATTTTTTAGCAGTGAGCCGATTCGATCTACCAAAAACCCAACAGCAGAACCAAGAAAAATAATCATACCATAGACCCCACACGTTTTTGCTCTGTTTGGTTGATGTACTCTCTATCGTACCTCTACGGTCCAAAACAAAACTGCATCATCACCACCATCATATCTCACCCTCTCCTCCCCTTTATATATCCCTACCTTTCTTCTCTTTTACATAGACCACCTCTACCACCACCACCACCACTACAACCACTGTAACTTCCGCCACACTGCCTCTCTCCACCCTCTCTTCCTACTTCTTGCATGGCAGTGAGCTTGCTTGCGCACGTGGTATCCGACCTTTGTCTAGGCAAACCGGCGCTGAGGTCTCTGCCACACACCGCCACTGTGGCTGAAGCTCTTTCTGCTCTTAAAAACACTGATGATAACTGCTTAAGCGTATGGAAGTGTGATCATGCCCCAAATTCAAAATTAAACACTGGGTTTAATCAAGATCTTGAGGATGCTTGTAAATGTGTTGGGAAAGTGAGTATTGTCGATGTGATTTGTTATCTTTGCCGAGATAGTAACTTGGCTTCACCTTCTGCTGCTCTGAAAGCACCTGTCTCTGCTCTCTTGCCTAAGATTCCTAACCTTGTTATGCATGTGGAACCCTCTTCGAGGTATATTGAAACTTTTGTTTTCTTTTGTGAATTTTTGTTTCTCTGTTTTAGATTTTTGCCCAATTATATTTGGGGTTTTTTTTTTTCGTTTTTGATGATTGAATTTTCCCCTTTTCAGTTTATTTTCTTTATGGGAGTTTCTTCCAAGTTATTATCTGTGTTCCTTTCAATGGCAAGCGTTCTGTTTTATGCTTGTTGAAAGAATTATCAGATGGTAAAAACTCCCATCACAAACTTTTTCTTGTATTATTGTTTAATTATCATTTATTTCATTTAACGCATGTTAATTCATTGAGAGTTACAAGTTTTATCTCGCTATCAATTCGGAAATGAGTCTTAAATTCCATAAAATCTGAAGATTTTGATGTCAATTTTGACGTTTTTTCCTCCAATTCACCACAAATTTTAGTCATGTGATTAAGGTCTTGCTCTGTTTCTTGCAATTATGTTGACAGTTTGCTCAATGCTCGTATGGGTTTTTCATTTTTCAGCTTATTAGAGGCAATTGATCTGATCCTTCAAGGAGCTCAAAACCTGGTGGTACCAATTAAGACGAGATTCTCAAGAAGAAAACAGCAACAGAAACTCTCAGCAACAACCACCGGGCTAACCACGGTCCACGGCGGCCGGGAATTCTGCTGGTTAACTCAAGAAGATATAGTCAGATTCCTCCTCAGCTCAATAGGCCTATTTTCCCCGATCCCAGCACTGTCCATCGACAGCCTCGGTATCATCAGCACAGACATCTTCACAATAAGCTACAACTCCCCTGCTTCCTCTGCACTTGAAGCCATATCTAGCTGTCTGGTCACCCAGACATCGGTGGCGGTGGTTGACGGCGAAGAGGGTATATTAATTGGAGAGTTGTCACCGTACACACTGGCCTGCTGCGACGAAACGGTGGCAGCAGCCATCGCCACGCTTTCCGCCGGAGACTTAATGGCCTACATAGACTGTGGAGGTCCCCCAGAGGATCTTGTTAGGGTGGTGATGGCTCGGTTGAAACAGAGAGGCTTAGAATCTATGCTTCAAAAATTGACCAACTCAACTAATAATTCACCCATGTCATCATCATCCTCAGATGAGGAATCCTCGGTGACGAGGAAGCTCAGCAGATCAATGAGCTATTCAGCAAGAATGGTGAGAAGAGCAGAGGCCATAGTTTGCCATCCAAAGAGCTCGCTAGTGGCAGTGATGATTCAGGCAATTGCACACAGAGTGAATTATGTGTGGGTTGTAGAAGACGATAGTAGTTTGGTTGGAATTGTAACATTTTGTAATATGCTCAAAGTTTTCAGGGAACATTTGGAGTCCATGGCCTGAAAAATGGTTTTTTTTTTTTCCTAGTAAAAGTTTTGTTTTGCTTTTTTGGGTTCATCATCATCTTCTAGGCTAAGAAAATGAGTTATTAAGAATGTTTGTTGTTAATATTGAACCTATCTTTTGATTTTCTTTTGCTTTTAATCAATTTGGATGAGACATTTGCTTTTGTGTTGGTATGAATTTGTATGCATTTCTTTTTATTTGTTCATGTGAATTTACTTACTTTTTATATCTTCTTCTTTCCCATTATGAAAAGCAGGTTTAAATAAATATTACTCATAAAATAATTTAATTATTTGGTAATATGTATATATAAATAAAATAATTAAATTCATCTAGAGAGAGTATAAAAATTTTCTCATCTCCTCACATGAGGAAGACGTCCTTGTTTTGCCCTTTCTTTTTATGATTATTATTGTAATTCTTGAAGGTATTAGGCCTTTTAAGGTCATTATATATGTATTTTCTTTTCAAGATTGGCTCATGCGTGGGATAATTGATTGCTAATTAGTGCAGTTGTGGATGATCTTTGACTTGCTGATCAAGATCTGCCCATTGATGAAGGAATTGGAGAGAAGGAGTTGCTCAGCCCCTTCCGTGGTGACAACTCATAGGTATGGACTAAATGCACATTCTAGAACTATTTTTCTCTCTCTAGCATTATTA
>CATIWF010122337.1:0-14786 GCA_949630135.1 Balakata baccata
TTATTATTATTATTATTATTATTATTATTATTATTATTATTATTATTATTTAGTCCCACTAGTATTTACAAAAAAAACACAATTTAATCATGTGTTCCAAGCTAATCAAATTAACTATGTCAATCAATTCAATTTATTTTAATTTCTAATTTACTCATTTTATTTCTAATGTCTTTCATATATATATAATGTTCACTTTTCAAAAATAAATTATATATAGATAACATTTATATAAATTATATATTTACACTATGCTCTAATTCCAAAATCAATAATTTTTCTCATTGAAAGATTAAAAAATATTAAAAGAGTTGTGAGGATTTAAATCGCCAAATAAATATATCCTTTAACTCTATTTAATTATAGTTGGATATTGGAAAAACAACATTAACAGCTAATTTTAGATTGCATGATTTTTGTTATAGATTTATATTCCTTAATTACATATTGTAAATCCCTTGATTAGTAATGTAGATACCCTAATTAGTGTGATATCATAATTAGTATAGTTTTCTAATTAGATATAATCTTTGTATATAAATATATACTTCCATTATCAATAGATAAGTAATTCTATTCACATTTCTGTTTTTTACATGGTATCAGAGCATTAGAGAGTGAAATTTGGATTTGAATTTTTTTTTTCAGATTTGAGTTATCTGTCAAATTGACAGATTAGGATTCCAAAATTGGGGCTTTCATTTGAAGTAGTCCATTCTCATCACCACCCACCTAGGGAGAAAGGCCACCTACTCTAGTGACCCTCGTCGGCCTTATCTTGGTCAGTTTGGTTCTCATTTATGCTTTGTTCCTCAATTTTGGTTATTTGGGTATTTTGTTTGACCTTTGTATGATTCTAGAAAACTGCTACATTTTTTTATTTTTTGGGTTTAAGTCGATTTTGGATCAGTTTCGTTGATTTAAGTCATTTTTTAAGTTCTGGGCTATAATTATTTTCTCTGAATTATGTCGGATAAAAAAGGAGCAGTTGTATCCTTGTCTCCTCCATCCTTGTGAGACTTGCCCTTGTACTTCTTGAGCCTTAGACATTCAGATTTGATGTGGCCTTTCTTCCCACATTCATAACACTTAATCTCCTCCTTATTTTTGTTGAAGTTGGATAAGGAACCTTTGAATTTTGAGGCCCTTTGCTTGTAGTTTTTGATATTCGCATACTTGTTGACTATCATTCTTTTTACTCTTCTAGATAGCATGGCTATCTCTTCATCCTCTTCTTCACTTACCCCATCATCACTAATGAGGTCCAAATCTTGAACCTTTGAGGAGGTAGTGCTTGCTTTGAGAATAAGAGGCTTTTTCATCTCTCTTTCTCCTTCAAGCTCCTTTTCTCTCATAAGAGTCATCTCATGTGTTAGAAGCTTGCTAATGAGCACATCGGTAGGAATGGTGTTTAAATCCTCATTGGCTTCCTCTATACCCGCCACCCTTGATCCATAGTCCTTCATTGGAAGACTTCTCAAGATTTTGTTGTTTACATCTTCAAGACTTGTATGTCTTCCATATTTCTTCTTGTTATTGATAATGGAGAGTAGGCGGTTTATCATATCGATGATGGTCTCATTTGGCTTCATCTTGAAGATTTCAAACTCGTTCATTAGTAGTTGAATCTTTCTTGAATGGACTTGCTTTGTTCCTTCATGGTAGTTCTCTAAAGTCCTCCACATATTGTAAGCGGTTGGACAATGCTAAATTCTCCCATACTCTTCAAGAGAAAGAGAACTTGCTAGGATGGCCATAGCCTTTTTGTTCTTGCCATTTACTCTTTTGTATGGTTCAGTCCACTCATCTCTTGGAAGAGGTTCATCCTTTCCTTTAGCATTCTTACTTTGTGGTGGTGTCCATTCTTTGCTAACACTATCCCATACATCAATTCCTTCACTATCCAAGTATGCCTCCATTCTAAAATTCTAATGGGCATAGTTTGACCCATCAAAATAAGGTTTTAGGCTTTGGAATCCTTCTTAGGCCACTGTAGATCTTTGCTAGAGCTGATAAAGCTTGACTTATAGACCTTACTCTGATAGCAATTGTTGCCCAAACAATCACCAAAAAGAGGGGGAGGGGGGGGGGATGAATTGATGGGAAGTTAAAAAATTCTTGCACTCACAAGGTAGTTGAAAGAGTTGAGAAGATTTGAGACATGAATTTTATAGAGGTTCGGGTATTAACTAACCCTACTCCTCCCCCAACCTCCATTGGGTATTCACTAATCTAATCACTTATATTACAATTTTGGAGTTTTAACTAGCTCACTCCCAACTAGGTGTTTTACTAAGGCTAACGCTCAACTCAAATTTCCCTTGTATTTTATGGCTCACACAATAACCAATTCCTTGTAATTTGACTCACACTACCCAATTACAAGATAACCCAAGTGTTTTAAGATTAGCACTTGAACCCTTACACAAAACAATTAATAAAGAGATTGAGAAATTAAATTGCAAGAGTTTTGGCACTTCTAAAGTTTTTAGATATTTTAAATGGCCTTTTAGTAAGGTATTTATATTGATTTTCTACCAATTAGCCGTTATAAAGTGGTGCCATAACTCTTTCTGATGTTCTCTTACAAGTGCATTAAATTTTGTCTACAGAGAGAATGGTTCCGATTGGGAACATAGCTTTCCCGATAGGGAAATAGCCTATTTTGATACATGGCATTTTCTGGTTGGCTGAACTGTCCAACAGCTAGTCCCTATTCAATTTTCCCGGTGGGGAGTCCTGGAGTCCTAGTCGAGACTTGCCCAATGATCCCATTGTCGAGAACTTGGGTCTGCTTGCTACAAGAGCTTCCCGGTCGGGACCATGCTTCCCGGTCAGGACCTAAGTCAGTTTGAATTGGTTGTTTTGTCTTTATTAATGACTTGGTACACTTTAGTGGTGTCTCCTCTTCAACGATCACGCCCTTTTGAATTTCCTGATCAAACTCCAACATGTTCCGATATGGAAATGAGGTGTCCCAGTCGAGACATCACCTGTCCCAATCTGCTTTTGCTATTAGAACTTTTGGAACATCAGAAAGCAGTGTTTCCCAGTCTGTAATTAAGTCCCGGTCAGGAAATTACATATCCCGGTTGGGACATCACTTGTCCAGGTCTGCTTTTACTATTGAAACTTTGAACCATCAGAGAGCAATATTTTCTCGGTCTGTACTTGTGTCCCGATCGGGAGTTATGCATCTCCAAGAAATGTTTGACTAGTTCAATGAGGAATTCATAACTAAATGTGCTGAAACTTTGAACACTATCAAAACAACATTTCACAAGGATGTTAGTAACATTTAATTTGATTGTCAAGATCAAAATAGAGAGCAATCAGCCCAAGGTTAACATATTACTTTACCCTGTTTTCGTTTATTCATTTAAATTGCCCAATCACTTTATACTAGACTACCGGATATATGTTGTGAATAGGGCACTCTCGGAGCTGAAGCCACCCTACTCATCTAGTCATAACTGTTTGTATCTATACTTGAGTCAAGAGCACTCTTAGAGCTGAAGCCAACTTGACCCATAACTGTATATAGAAATTGATAGCATAAAGGGGTCAAGGATGCTCTCGGAGCTAAAGCCACCTTGCCCGATAAATAACGCATGAAAAATCCTACGGTACCGTAACCACCCTTAATGGTGCAACATCTATCCTATAGTCAGACCTAGTATAAGTAAGGGCATTTTAGTCATTTCCACTTTATTCGCATGAATCATATCCCTTATTCATTAAATAGCATTTCCATGATATCACACGGTAACATAAATATGATAACATATTATCATTCATAACATCATAATCTGTGTATCTTTATGACCATATATCTTATGTCATGCCATAGCACAAAGTACATCATGCCATAAATAACAAATCCATATTTTTCCATATTACATCATAATAGGTTAGCCATATGTATTCCATATCATCAAAATTGGCATCATAACCTTTCATACAGGCGTGTCTGTATCTTAGCACGTTGTGGCGTACCATTTTGGCATTAGTACCACTGGCCTGGCCCATCGCGGGGTTGTGCAAGCTTAGGGTCATATGAGTCTCGATCAGGACTCCCTTTTCCCAGCCTAATATTAGCAAGGGAAATTCCAGTTTTCCCATATTGCCCCAAATCTCATGATTTCAAAGCATCATACAATATTCCAAAACACCATAGGTCATTCTAGCAGTCCATATCTCATTTAAACATGCCATAAACCTTTTAACTCATTGAACACCAATTTACCATAAAATATCATGAATAATCCATGCCATTAATTCACACCATTCCGTCCAAACATTTCATATCATTATTCATGGAATTTATTAGCTATAAACCATCCAATAAACCTAAACACTAGCAAACATGCAGCCAAAAAGTGAATAAACATGATTATATATACAAACCTTAAACAATGGAGCCGAAACCCTCACTATTAACGTCTCTCACATATTTTGATATCCGTTTCTATTTTCTTCCTCGTTCCCTAACATCAAACATATGAATCAAAGGTCACAAACCATTCTATGCCTTCTATTCTACAGGGACCATATCAAAACATTAGAAAAAATCCTAATTTAATACAATTATAACCATTAAAACGGTGCTAAGGATATTAAACTATTATTACACTTACCGAATCACATCTGGGAGTTAAGAACAGAGGTGAATAATTTAATTATAGAGGTTGTTTGGCAGAAGTCTCGTTCTTAATAAAAACACCAAAAATCCTAATTTAAGTCCTTGATAATTCAATCTAAATAATGTTTTCAGGTGTTTAGGTGAAGGAGAATCAATAGAGAATGAATGGAAGGGTTTCAAGAGCATCTAGGGTGTGCAAGTATCGACTAGATTTCTGATTTATGCGGAGTAGGGTGCAAAAACACGTATTTATAATGTGCAGATCAAAGGCGAGTCCCAACCGAAAAAATGGGTGTCCCGAGCGGGAGACCTCTCTCGACCACGAGATTACCTTTCCCAAGTTGGATTCGGTTCTACTTACCAAAATATAAAATAAGCCAAAATTGACCCATTTTATATTCTTACTTTTAATTACCAAAATACCCCTCAAATCCATATAAATTCTAGTCCCTAAATTGTGGGCGTCACAATTTCGGCCATAAATCCCCCATTTTTTATCAGGTTTTGGATTTCATATGAGATGGAGAGAAAACAAACAAAAAGCAAGGGATTTAGGTGATTCAAAGAAGTAAAGAACTTACCTAAGTCCCCTTGTCGGATTTGATGATGGGTCTCTTTGATCTCCCCTTCTTCTAACACAATCTCTCTCTTCTTTCTTTTCAATCCACACTCAAAGAATGATTTCCTTTCTTAGATGATGATGATCTCAAGTATTTTGGGTTGAATTTGAGTTGGATTCATGTTTAAGGAGAAGAATGGAGTGTTTCTAGGGTTTTTCTCAAGTGGGGGCTGATAGAAATGATTTTATGACCGAAATGAGAGAGAACTCAGGTATATATATACCTGACACCGAGCACGAGTTGTGCTCAATGCCCTAAGATACCATCATGACACAGCACAGGTCGTGCACAACACTTACCCATCTTACCTTGCATAGGTCGTGCATAACACTGACTTCAACTATCTCTTGTTTTCATGCTACTAACCTTCTTAACACCCCAAATGATCGTAATAACTTATAGACTCCTTTTATGGGCATGACAAATCCATTATTATCCAAGTACTTCTTGTATGCAAATTGTTCACAACATTTGCATCTCTAGCAGTAAGAGAATGAAAATAGTTATTCTAAAACTTAGGCAACCATTTTGATTTGAGAACTATTCTCAATTTTAAGCTAGTCGAAGACGTTTAGGTTAGTCAAAATGTATAACTTATGATTATACTTTGATTCACATTGAATGCTATGATTCTAACAACCTAGATGTGAATATTGAGATTGTAGAAGTGTGTACATAAATGAATGCATGATATTAGGTCTTTAACAAAACACATTATGGCTCCTACTATTTTATTGTGAACCCATAACCCTTACTGTGAATCTAAGAGAACCTATATGGAAGTTCTCCTAGTGGGTAGTTATCCAATCTTGCTAAAAATAGCCCTGGTGCAAATCCAGCCAGCTACCTTTGTTCGAATGATAGGTATTTAATCCATAACAATTGCATTTTAAAGCAACTATCGAATCTTGTGCTATTAACTAATTGATGTGTGCACATACATTGGGCTATCAACTCTTGATGCATGTATATCTCATATACACTACACAATTTTGCCTCCAATACTCATTGACCTCGGAACAAATCCAACAAATCAATGACATCGATTAAGTCCAACCTATTAATCATGAAATCTTAATTCGATGGTTTGAACATATTCTTATAGAAAAAGCTTGAGGCAACTCAATAATCTAGCATCTAGAAGAACTCTAGTTCTCCCCACATTAATGGAAGGCATAAGACTTAATTTTTTATTTAACAAGGGGTTTTTGTTAATTTTGTCTTATCTATTAACTAGCATGCATTATACATTCATCATCACAAGAACATATAAAGATACTTACATTAACTACATGGCATGATTATGGATATTCTACAATCAATTTCTTGAGCCAAAGGGAATTGATTAGGCCAAACCTAGGAATATGCATGAGTTACAACATAAAATAGAAATTCAAAATTCCTATTTCTAAGTCTCCATCTTTATGGCAACTCCATCTTGCTTCTTGCTCCTTTTGTTAGAGAAATGATCTAAAGGCAATCACCTTTAGCACTTATTATACAAATTCAATTCATATGAATAAAAGCATTTTCATTTATTAATGTTCATTTATACTATGAATTGATTGGATCTTAAATTAATAAATGAAATCCATGGTATAAACATATCATGTGTAATTATGTTTATATCTATAACATCCCTAGCCATAGGATCCATGAGATGGGACATAGTTGATCCGGACAGGCTAGCACATGTTTTTACTCTTTGATTAGATCAAGTAGTAGTTCTCATAAACTATAAGCATGAGATGTTTAGAGTTAATATGTGGATGCTAGCTAGAGTAGTCAAGTACATCAGAGACCCTCTATGAAATTATCATATGGGTATTCTAAACATATGTCAATGATAATTTCATTATAGCAATGGTGCAAATATTCTTGGACTTGAGGTGCTCAAGGTTATCTTGGATATTGATGATGTACTTTGACTCCATTCCTTGTTGTCCCTAGGAGAGATCGCTCATAAGGTAGTGATTGGGTACAGTTTGAGGTATTCAAAGCTAGTTGGGTAGCCAATAGAGGATTCAACACTCTTATTAGAAGGAGAATATATCCACAGCCACTTGTCGAGATCATTACTCGGGAAACTTTGACCAAAGTAGGATTGCCTCGAAGAAGGTCTTCAAAGACATATCTTTATGAGTAATAAGTCTCGGTGACAAGTACTAACATCACTTGGACTAGATGTGACGTAGTTAGTCTAGTGGGAGCTAACACTTAGACCATGTTTTGAACCGAGTGGGCTATAGTAAGGGTAAAAGGACGAATTGCATAGATATTGCTTATGAAAAGGTTCATAGTCAAACCACTGACTTTCTAGTCAATTGGGGGTCATAATGTGTTGCTAGATACCGCTCATGACTTACTTTAGATCAAGTGTTGATCTGAGTAGCCAATATAGCTGAGAACCTAATGGATCACACGCATTGATGGTGAGAAACGGAAGTAAACTAGGCCATTGGATTGGATCCAAATAAAGAGAGAAAAGTCTAGTCTAGGCAATTTCCCGCTCGGGAATGGTACATTCCCGAGTGGGATGAAGGTCATGGTCAAGACATACATGTCTTGGTAGACATTTGCTACTAGCCATTCCCGAGCGGTATGAAGGTCATGGTCAAGACATACATGTCTTGGTAGACATTTGCTACTAGACCATAATTGCACTTGTTCCCTATTGGGACATGGGATATCACGACCGGGAACTGCCCAAATTGGACATTTTCTGATCAGGACAGGTGTATTCCGATCAAGACCGATGTTATAATAGGAAATCTAATCTGATTAGAATTCTTTGAGTGAGGGTTCCGAACCATAATTGCTCAAGGACTATAAATAGTCTCTTTTCTGACATTCAAATATAGCTACTCACAAAGAACAAAAGTGTTTTTGTTCTTCCCTCGCCTCCCTTGCATCTTTTCTTGCTAGCATAAGAGATTGTGCAAAACCTATAGCCTAAAAGGTTTTCCTCCTCGTATCCTTCACACGGACTATCGTTAGAGGTGGTCTTAGGAAGGATTAATGTGATTTGCAACAACCCGGTACAGTGAAACAAAAGACGAAAGCTCTGACAAAAGGTAATTTTATTCAAACCTTCTATGATGGATAATTGGTTAAGACTACATAGGTTGTTCCATTAATTTGGGATTACAAAATTTTAAATTCTGTTGTGCTTGTATATGTGATATGCATGGTATAATCCCAACACCTTTTGCATCTTCATCTATCCTAATCCTATGTAATCTAATAACATATTTTCAAAAAGAAAACCTCAAGTTACATTTGAGGGGAGTGAGATGAGAAGAGAAATACATAAGAAATAAAGAGAGGTAGGGACACGTAGGCCCTATTTACCATGAAAATAAAATTAACCATCTATACTTAATCACATTTAGCTTAGGTCTACAATCATCCATCATGCAATCCATACACCCCTAGCATGCATTTTCTAATGCATAAAATAAAGGTAAATTAGATAATGGCATTTTTTATTTCAATTAGAAAAACCAATTTCAACACTTGAACCGAAATTGCCTACCCATGTTGATTTGGCCAATTCTATTTTCTATGCAATTTTAGTATGGATTTTAATATTTAATTACATTAAATTAAATTCCAAAATTAATTCAAAATTAATTCATCTTCAAAATAAATTATAATGATGTTAAAATTAAAATAATTTAATTTTTAACATGCACATCACTATCTAGTCATACTAGAATTGCAATTACTCAACTTAAATTGATTCAAAATCAATTCCCAAAAATTTCCTAAAATTCAGAACCTCATATCATCAGTCCAAGTGCCTTTAATATAGCTCAAACCAATCAAAATAATTTTTGGCACAAGCCGACCAGCGAACCGATACAAAAGACGCTCAAATCGACACATATTATAACTAGAGTTAATTTGAAAATCCAAATTGAGTAAAATAACTTTAGCATGCATCTAACATCAAAATAATATCATAATTATCATATAAATATATTTTAAAGATGCTAGAACAGAAATATATATACAAAAAATTTCAAACAAAACAACCCCGCCGGGTGTGCTAAAACAGCCCTGGTATTGCAATTTGTTTGTAAAATAAATTAAAATGAGTTTTAATTAATTATTGGATACTTTTAGAGGCTTAAACACATTCTCTCCATGTCTAAATAATATTTTAATAATTAAATTAAGAAAATATTACGAACAAGTCTATCAAACAAACGAAACAATACTAGATCAACAAAACCTAGTTTTAAGCAATTTTGTAATAAATCAAAATTTAATTATTTGAATCCTATTTAAGCCATTTTTCAATCATTATAATCATCCCATGATCATATTAAAGTGAGAAAATAATTAAAATGAATTTGACAAATTAAACTTAATTTTTTAAATCAATGAAACCAAAATTGCCAAAATCAAGCAATCGATTGCATCTTCAATTAAAATTAATTTTAACGAAAAAAAAGCTCTGATAGCAATGTTGGGTTTTGAATATATATCTCATACATAAAATAGCAGCGGAAAAATTAAAAATCAAAACCCAAACTAAGGACTCAACTTCTGTCATCAAAATTAATTAACCAAAATTAAAGCTTTGAAGACTTTACCTTTGGTGTTTTTCAATTTTTCCATCTCCTTTTCTTGTCATGTTATCGCAAACCACAACATACCAAGCCCATGGTAATCCACATGAAGCCGGAAAGAGGAAACCTCATAGGGAATGACCTTGAATAATTATTTTTATTCTAACAAAAATAATATTCTTTGAGAGAAATATTTAGAAAATTAACACTTAATTTTCATAGAGACTAGGACAAAATTTCTAGTGAAAAAGGCTTTATATAGGTGTTTCCTAAACACATTAGGATTGCCTAAAAGACTAATTACCAAAATAGGGTTGCGAGACCAAATTGGTAATTTGGCCAAAATTGGCCAATTGATTTAAACTTAATTGTTTCAATCAATGAAACCAAAATTGCCAAAATCAAGCAATCGATTGCATCTTCAATTAAAATTAATTTTAATGAAAAAAAAAGTTATGATAGCAATGTTGGGTTTTGAATATATATCTCATACATAAAATAGTAGCGGAAAAATTAAAAATCAAAACCCAAACTAAAGACTCAACTTCTGTCATCAAAATTAATTAAGCAAAATTAAAAGTTTGAAGACTTTACCTTTGGTGTTCTTCAATTTTTCCATCTCTTCTTCTTATCATGTTATCGCAAACCACAACATACCAAGCCCATGGTAATCCACATGAAACTAGAAGGAGGAAACCTCATAGGGAATGGCCTTGAATAATTATTTTTATTCTAACAAAAATAATATTCTTTGAGAGAATAATATTTAGAAAATTAACACTTAATTTTCATAGAGACTAGGGCAAAATTTCTAGTGAAAAAGGCTTTATATAGGTCTTTCCTAAACACATTAGGATTGCCTAAAAGACTAAAATTGCCAAAATAGGGTTGCGAGACCAAATTGGTAATTTGGCCAAAATTGGCCAATTGATTTTGGGGCAGCTGTCGGGCCCGTGTCCCCCACCCCGCCCCTGAGCAATTTTTTCTTCGGAATTTTTTTGCAATTCCAATACGATCTTACCCCCAAATAATTCTCTCATATTTTTGGATGGAATCCAAAACCATTTTATTCCAGCTTCACACCATCAAACTATGTGACCTATTAGGTTATTGGATATGTTGGCCACCTGAATAAACAATTGATATCGAGCAAGTCATGAGTGGTATCTAACAACACATCATAACACCCACTACGAATCTATCCATAGATAATATCCATGGAATTCATCCTTTCACCATTCTATACCCTAATTGGTTCAGAGTATAGACTGTGTCAGCTCCTGCTAGATTAACCATGTCACACCTAGCCCAAGTGATGTTAGATCTTGTCACTGGAACTCAATACTTTATTAGACATGTCATTGAAGACCATCTTCATGACATTTCCACTCCGGCTAGAGATTCCCGAGAAATAATCCAGATAAGAGGTCGTGGGTATACACTCCCCTCTCTATTAGGAGCAGTGAATCCTCTATTGGCTATCCAATTACCTTCGAATACCTCAAGCTGTACCCAGTCAGCACCCTATGAGCGACCTGTATGAGGCAACAAGAAATGGAATCAAAACACATAATCAATATCCAAGATATCCTTGAATACCTCAAGTCTAAGGATACTTGCACCATTGCTATGATGACACTATCATTGATATTTGAATAGATAATTCATATGATTGTCTCATATCTAGTCATCCACATGTTAACTCTGAACATCTCATGCTCACAGCTTATGAGATCTACTGATTGATCCAATCAAGGAGTCTACTCCATCCGGATTAACAATTTCTCATCTTATTAATCTTACGACTAGGGATAATTTAGATATGAACACAATTGCACATGATAGAAATCTCATAATCATGATATCATCATGATTTCCTTCATATTATGTTTCATATCATGGACTTTCATTAATCAATTTAAGATCTATATTAATTCATACACAAATGAATACTAATATAATGAAAGAGTATCATTAAAAGTTTGTACACTAAGTGTATGAGGAAATTGCCTTTTAGACACATCTCTAATGAGGTCATCTAATGTACTTGACTACTCTTAGCAAGCATCCACATGTCAACTCTGAACATCTCATGATCATAGCTTATGAGATGTTCTATGATGAAGATCAAACAATCGTAGTCAAGTATGGTGAGATGTTCACATTTAACATATGGATGCTTGCTAAGAGTAGTCAAGTACATTGGATGACCTGCTATAAGACGATCATATGGATTATCTATTCAAATGTCAATGATAGTCTCATCATAGCAATGGGGCAAATGTCCTTAGACCTGAGTACTCAAGGATATCTTGGATACTGATTCTGTGCTTTGACTCCATTCCTTTGTGCCTTATAGAGATCGCTCATATGGTAGTGATTGGGTACAGCTTGAGGTATTTGAAGGTAATTGGGTAGCCAACATAGGATTCACTGCTCCTGATAG
Organism: Balakata baccata; assembly: GCA_949630135.1. Taxonomy (NCBI): domain Eukaryota; kingdom Viridiplantae; phylum Streptophyta; class Magnoliopsida; order Malpighiales; family Euphorbiaceae; genus Balakata; species Balakata baccata. Next base: position 12,286 of record CATIWF010122337.1, read on the forward strand.
AAGGAGATTATACCCACGGTAATTTTTTTGTCCTTATTTTTGAGGTTCTAGTGGTCCGAATTAACCAAAGTATAACAATTTTAGATCTATATCTTAGATAAATTTCTATGAAACCTTACCTTAATATATTAAGTATCTTATGAGTTATGATCATAATTATAAGGACTGGTCAGGTTGTTACCCTCTGTTGGACCAATTAGATATTCTCTAATGTTTGAGGACTTTAGAGGCAATATCCGATAAAATTGTAAACATGAAAAATGTTTCAAATTGACCTTCTAAGTGTCTATAAATTTTTACAATAATATAACATACACGTTATAAGAAATAGAATTTTAAAAAAGGAGTCTCAAAACTATCTAATGGCAGAAGACAAGATAATATTTGAAATTGTACTAAAAATTTTATAATGCTTCAAAAATTCTGAAATTTTAATATGTTATAGTATTATGTGTTAACTTTAATTAGAATTAAGAATTACATAAATTGAATAAGTATAAAAAAAGTTATAGGTTAAAGTGTCGTAGGAGGTCATACTGCCACTTATTAGAAACTATAAATAATGGTTTTAAAACAAATTGTGAATAAATAGTCTATCAATGTATTAATTATATATACTTTCAAATTAAGTTCGCAATCTATGGGGGATCCTCAAGAGCCACAAATCCCTTAATTTTTGGAGTTTGTAAAATTCTATTAAGGTATGTACATAACCACATTTGGATTTAATTGATGAATCTGTATGTTATGCATGATGAACCGACATGTTCTGATAGATGGCATGCCATTGAGGGAACCTTGGTACCATTTTAGGCCCGAAGTTGGCCATCATGGGAATGAAACCCATGTGTTAAGGGATTATGCCCGGAGCGGCACCCTTGGATACTTGAGATTTATCTTATCAGGCGGAGATCCTGGAAGGCTCGGAGTAGCCGTAGTGTCCCATGTCCATTTTAGTCCGGTTTAGAGTATAAGGGTACAAATCTTGACATTTGAGACTAAGGTAAGTGTTGAGCTGATTTATGGTTGCGTATAATATATGAATCATGATAAGTGACATGATGTACATTGTCGTGATGAAATGGAAGATTACTTGAGTTATTTCACTTTGTCATGCATACATATTATAATGAGTATAACGTTCATGCATCCCTGTCTATTAAACCTATATGTTGTTATGTACCGCTACGCATGTTGTGCTTAGCGTGTGAATGTTTCACACACAGGTGTAGATAGTAAGCTGCTAATAATAGAAGAAGCCCACAGAAAGAGAAAGTGAAGGACAAGTTGTTGGGGTAGGTGATACAACTTTATTTTGTGTATTTTCTTTTGGGATGGGAGTTAGTTTTTGTTCATGCTTTAGTACATGTAAATGTTATATTTTGATGGATTTTGTAAATATCGTAGGCATGTGTGAGCCCTAACTTTTATATTTTAAAGCTTTGTGTTGACACATCTTTCATAAATTATTTCTTTATGTTTACTTTAAGTCATCATGGCCATCATGCAAAGTTGATTTACAAGAACCGGTTTTAATCTCTCATGTATTGTAATATTTCTCTATATAATTAGGAAGGGCCTCTTGATTATGTGGTGGGGTACTACATCTGCTCCCATTTCCTTTCTAGTGTTGGCATTGGATGCAATAATCCTGAAGGTACCTAGTGTTCAGTTTTGACCTGCTGACAAGTTAGACATCTTGAGGTATATTTTGTGATATCCTTTTTCATACCTGCTCACTAATATCTGCTCTTTAACTCTTGATACTTTCTTATTACTCTCTAGGTGCATAACATATTTGCTTCTATGGGTTTCACTAAGGATTCTCTGTTTGAGATCCTGAACATAAGGTACACATAATCTGCCTTGATATTAAAGTCCGCCATCTGGCTCAATGGTGAACTCGGGTCTGTCCCCTTTAGAGACCAATTCAACTAATTCAATTAGCTTGTTATCATGTCTCTATGCATTCTTGATCTCTTGGGTAAGAGTTGACTGAACATTCAACTATGCCACTGTCTTTCTACTTAAAGCATTAGCTACCACATTAGCTTTGCTAGGCTGGTAGTCAATTACATAGTTATAATAATTCAAGCCACCTCCTCTGTCTCAAATTTAATTCTTTCTGCGTGGATAAATATTTTTAGACTTTTGTGATCTGTGTAAATGAAACACTTTTCCCTATATAAATAATGGCACCAAATCTTCAAAGCAAAAACTATTGCTGCTAGCTCTGAGTCATGTATAGGATAATTCTTCTCATCGGCTTTAACTGCCTTGAAGAATATGCAACCATTTTCCCATCTTGCATCAATACACAACCTAATCTGTTATGAAAAGCATTAGACAAAGAGGTTGAAATTATAGGAATTTGAGATTTGTAGGAGACATTTTTAATAAGAGGAAGTGATGAAGACTTTATTAGATATTTTGGGTTGATTAAATAAATAAGACAACTAAAGACTAAGAGAGAGTTTTTTTTTATGTCATATCATGTCATG
>CATIWF010122350.1:0-36067 GCA_949630135.1 Balakata baccata
TGCATTTTACTTTTTTAATGAGCTTACCCGATACAAATACACATTACAAAATCATTAATAGGAAATTAATTCTTAAATATAAAGAAGATTGTAAATGGACTGGAATTTTCAAAACTACATATGCATGTATTAAAAAAAAGAAAAAATAAAGAATTTTTGGATAACCCTAACACATGCTACAAATTGAGGGGTCTTTTTTTTTTTTGGTAAAAAAAAAAGGAGTTTATTTTTCATGGTTAGCTATTTTCTAATGAAATTTTGAGTGATAGCTGGCCAATGCAAGTGGATGTACACATTGGTTTGAATGATACGTCATATCTTTTTTGAACAAAAAGACAAATATCCTTTAGCACATCTAAATAGGCTCAAAACGAAAAATAGAAATTATATATATATATATATATATAATTAAGTGAATTAATGGTATACATGATATATGAGAAATTCAATCAAATGGTTACATATATTCAGTTGTTTTATTTTCATTAATTAATTGATGAGATTATTTGATTAAATTAGTTTTGATTACCAAAGATTTTATTATAATATACAAGATGTGAGTCCTAATCACATATAATTGATTAAGCAAAAGGAATTAATGTAATTAAGAAAAACAAAATAAAGGAATCTATTTTCCCTAGGATACCCTGTAGGTGTAGGGCATCCATTAGGTACATTTGGTTTCCCTTAGGGCATAGGAATCTTTCCATTTGAAAGACCTAGCACTAGCATATCATTCATTCCCTTGTTCATACAGTAGACATAACTTTCTCTTTTTAGCGGCTGCTATAGTATAGCCAATAGATGTTTGATGCATATGGGAAATTAGGTTATTGTCACCAAATTTGACTCTCATCATCTTCCGAGGATATGTCAAATCTTTATATTTGTGTAATTTCTCAATTCCTTGCCCTACCCATGTGCATTTTCTCTAACCACAAACAAAATGTAGGATTTGATTGATCATATGGTACATGTAAAAAAATTAAGATATATTATACTAGGCATTTTTTTTTTAACTTTAAAATTTTTATAATTTATCCTCCTTATTTTATCATATTCTACTAATATATTTTTTCGTTATATTTTATGTTAAAAAACGTTAAATAACGATGAAATGACAAATAAACAAATTACTATTTAGCCATTAAATTAAACCTATTAGACTAGTACTCATGCAAGTTTGATCTATTGTACTAGTATCTCATGAAGTTTGACATAATGTATTATTACTCCCTGAGCAAAAAAAAAAATATTTTTTCTGGTAAATGTCATTAAAATTTAACATAATAACTATATAGTTTAATGAAGATAAAATGGAAGGACAAATCGTATAATTTTTTAAGCTCAAGAAATACTAGTACAATATGTGAAACATCATAGAATAATTAGTAATTTTTCCTTACATATATAATTTGAAAAAAGATATATAAAAGGGAGGTGTCTTTTCTTGATGAAGAGTTATAATTATAACTAAAAGACTTACTGATTAATGATCAAGCGATACTAATTATATTCAAAGAGGGTAGTTGTGTATTCAAAATGAAGCTCTCAATTTTTAGTGGCTAAATAAATATAACGACAAAAATAATATCCAATCTATATATACTAAAAATTATTTAACTACAAAAACAGAACCCAAGGGGGAAGGAAAACTCCATTGAAGAAATTAAGAAAACAAAAGGCAATTTTTGCTAAAAATGAAAAGAAATTTAATAATTTTTGATTTCAATTTTAAGTTAGAAAAGAAAAGCAAAAGGAAATTTATAGAATGAAAAACTTATAATAAGGCTTTGAGTTGAGGATAAGAAAGAGTGGTGGGTAGGTGAATGATAAGGCATGCATAGTTCCCAACATTTAGATGATGAAAAAAGAAGAGCATGAAATTAAGAGCTTGAAGAACATGGGCAAGTGATTAGTGCATGGCTTTTCTAAATCATATAATCTTGTGAAGTTTTAACAATTTTTGAGCCTCACAATTAATAAGTGGAGATTAATATATAAATTACTATGATACGAGACTATTTCAGTTTAATTAAAATTTTCAAGTTTAAATTTTGAGTATGCAATAATTAATTACCTTTAAATTCTTGAAGAGCACTTTGCCGCCCTTCAAAATTCTATCTAATATATTTTATATTAATCGAACTAATTTTGAATACTATAAAAAAAAAGTTTTTAAAGGACAAGGTGAGGGCGTAGTGTTCAACTTCACCCTTGTGGTTTTCCCTTGAGAAGTGTGTGGTTTGCTTAGTCGGTTGTTTAATTTGATTACAAATATATATGTTTGTCCAAAATTAAAAGGTCTTTAGTGATCAAACTTTAAAGGTTTCATTATATTATTATCTACTTTCGACAAAATTAATTTTCTTAAATAATAAAACTATGTATTAAAACCTATTCCACATATATTATAAAATCATTGGTTGTTTTGCATTTTTATTCTTGTTGTTGGCTACAATCGAGTTTTAGAAACTTCTAGGAATGTGATTTGATTAATTCCTTTACTAATTTTTTTTTTCATAGAAAGGCCATATATAGCCGAAAGCAAGCAATTTGCAATTTTCTAATGAATGTCTTTTTGTTTTTGATGATGATAATGATGAACAAGTTTCTCTTCATATATATATATATATATATATATATATATAAGCAAACTTGGACAGATGTACATAAGTATGGCTTCATTTACCAAAGTGGTGTGCTTAAACTTTAAGGTACATGTAGTTGATCAATGACTAAAGGTTTATGTTTTTGATAATGTTGCCTTTGCCGCTTGCAGTAGCAGAGCTACGTATCTCTAACTTTTTAAAATATATATAATATTATGTAATTATTTTTTAATATTCATTCTTTTAAATGATATTAGAAATTTATTTTTGTACTCTTAACTTAGAATATTCATGTCTTGTACACTCCTTGATAGAGTTCTAGTTCCGTCACTAACTGGTTGCATACAAAAAAAACAAAAAGAGATTTTTAATCTTAGAGATTCATTATAAATTTTTAAGTTATGATATATAAGGAAGGGTAGGCTGATGAGTTTTATATAAAGGCCAGTGCTTTGCTGCATTTGCGATGTTTAATTTTCTAGGATACAAAAGTTTGTTTGTTTGGCTTTTCAGTGACATGTTCACATGATAATATATTTATTCATTTTCATAATAATAATAATAAATTTGTGATTTGTTCTTGCAGCTAAAGCAAGCGGCAGCTTTATCTATAGGGAAGGCAGTGCCAGGATACAGATTGAATTTTAATATATTTATATTGAATAAACTTAAAAAACACACAAATTGTAATTATAATTTGATGTTTAAATTTTAAAATTTATATTTATATTTCACATATGGGTTTAGATTAGTACTTCTTTTTCAGTATTTAGGGTAATTTTGCATGTATGGGTGCTACACAAGTAGTGTTAATTCAATTTAAGATGGGTACATATAATACAGATTAAAATTAGCTCAATCTATACACCAATTATAAATTAGTTATAACAATTGTATGAGTTCTTAAATTCAATATTCAAAACTCATTTACCAAAAATAAAAGATACACTACCAATTGTCCCCCTAGCTTTTAGCTAGTTAGCTAGCCCTTACAAGATAGTGATGGATCATACAGGTTAAGGTTGTTCAGAATTGGTATAACATAACCAAATAAATCAAATCAAATCAAACCAACCCAATCTAATCTGATTAGCTAAATTTTGATTGGGTCACAAATGTAACCCATAAATTACAAATTTTGATTGGGTTAACAATGGGCTATGTCACCCATAATTTATAAATTGGGTCACTCAAACACAATGGTTAACCCATCCAATTAAGAAAATCTGATGATTCTTTTCTACTATCTATGACAATGGATATGGGATTGCTGGTATATATTGTTTTGCAGTTGTAATTGACAAATCATTAATTTTCAGCATCTTATTATAAACATAATTAATCACAATGCTAAAACATGATGAATTAAAAACATCTTCATATCATTATAATTGGAATTTATAAGAATAAAGTCACTTCTAATAAATTTCCAATTACAAATTTAAATCAAAATGTGCACTCATCACTAATTAATTATTTGATTTATGTTTATGACTGTAATAAGCTATAGTAAGGAGTAAACACAGGTGAGCAAGATAAAAAAAGATGTAGAGTCTGCTTGGAAAACTACTTTTAGTAGAAACAAATAAATAAATATTTTTTCCAAAAGCAGATTTGGAAAAAACAGTTTATAAAAAATTTAAAAAATCAATTAATTAAATAAATAAAAAATTCAAAACATATTTTTGGAATACTTAACAGTAGTTCCAAACACCCCGTACAAAATGAACTCAAAACTAAATAACAGTAAGAATATTTTACACACAACAAGCTGTCCAATGAGATGATGACACATCACTAACCATCTACCTACAAGCCAAGCTACACTAAGTTAATACCAAACGCTAAGCTCCCATGAATACAATAGCAGTTAATATATTCTGAAAATCAATTATGAACTGTTGTGAATACTGAATACTTGTGTGCTTTTACATTTGATTTTGAGCAACACAGAAAGCAAGATCTCTATGTTACTAGATGAACCAAGAAAAAGATACTTGGCATTTATATGATAAACGATAAGATCCAAATAAATATATTAAACATAGCAACTCTGTGCCGAAAACAAATGACAAAATGCATAATCACCTCTTTGTCATCAATTTCAGAGGTCTTCCTATACCCTTTCTGTCAAGACAAAATTCAAAGTGAGATTACACAAAACATACTTCATATTCAAAATGAGGCGACTGATAGACTGAAGAAAAAGAAGGTGCCACTGCAAATGAATTATCAATCAAATGTATGCCAGTAAATCACAAGGAATTCCCCATATCCTTTGTTTGTTTCTTCGGTTAGTTGAAATTTGTGTGCAAGGCATGAGACTGAAACACTGAATGAGATAATTCCACACCATAACCTAACAAATTTAGCTGCACCAAGCCATACATACAGGACCATTGCAAAGGATGGATATATTTAACACGGCAAAGTTTTCAAGCAGTTCTTGGAAATGAGAATTGAAGGGAGAAAAATGTTTGTGATTGTAACTAAATAATTCTTCAAGATAAAAGTTTTCCTAGAGTTTGCATACAAGAGCATGGTCGAGCACAGAAAAAAAAGAATACATGCCCCATATGCACATAGCATTGCATCTTCCCATTTTTAAGAAATCATGCACATGACCGCAAAAGTTACAGTGCCATATGATTTGAAAGATATCTGGGCAAACATCAACTCCCAAAATGAAGGAATCTCAACAGTTGTAAAAAATCAGAGTACTAAATTAGTTTATAAGAGAAAACATCAAATATCAATAATCAAACAAGTAAAACAACAACATCATGCACACTATATCAAACATCATATTAAGCAGCAGTTTGTGATAATAAATTAATAAGCAACGATATCATAAAGTTAATGATGTACAAATTTCATGAGATAAACATTCTTAGAAAATGTACAAGAGCAGGAAAGGAGGAAAGAGTTTCTTACAAATTCCCCCAATATGTCATTGTTCACTCTCTAACAAGCCCATTCATCAAAAAGTGATTTCAGTGTAACAGGGGTTAGTCCATAGCATCACAGATTACTAGTACCTATAAGGTGATGATATCATTGACAGCACAAAAGAAAAACTTCAAAGAAAAGAGCTGCTCCCCAATGTTGACCAAAAATTCCAACCTACAGTGCAAATCTATAGGAACTTGAATCATTAGTCAATTAGCAAGTGAACTGAACCCTTACAAACTGCATAATAGGGAGAAGAGGAACAAATGGAAAGAGAAAAAACACAAAACAAGTATGATGCCTCAACTCCTTAATTGTCTTCGGAATCACATCATAATGAAAACCCACAAAAGTAAAATTGTCACTTGTTAGCTTGGTAGATGGAAGCATCAAATCTTGGCTCATAGAAACACACCTGACTGTTATATGACTGAAGAGCACATCCAGCAATCCAGGACCACCCCTTCTTATCTACATCATATAGAAGGCCCTTTCCTTGGTTCCAAGATGTGAAGCAAATTAAGTTATCCTGTCCAAAGCACTCAAATCTCTCAGCTGATAACCTCAACAGAGCTCGAAAATACTTTGGTGGCATTCTGCTGATCTCCACCCACATAATCTTCACATGATCCAATTCCCAAATTCTCATGCTCTGAAGAGTGCTATAAAGACCAATTCTTCCAACTAAAAAAAGACGCTTTTGAGTTCCTGCAACCAAATATCCATCCAACAAAGAACGTGGGAACTTCGCTGGAATGTGTTCCCAGTAACCCATGTCAAGCCTATACATCATCAACCCAAGAGGTGAAAGAGTCTCCAGATATAATCTGGAGTCACAATATGCCATCTTTGAGGAGCAAAGATTAACTGCAGGCATTATTTGGTGAAGTGACCATCTGTCGAGTTTTGAATCGTACACTTCAGTTGGCAATGACTTATCACCATAAATATCACTGGTAGCTATGACTTTAAATGACCGATCCATTCTATCAACAACCAATATCAGCTGCCTTTGCTGATTATAATGCATGCTAGGCAATGTTCTCCAAGTTTGAGTAAGGGGATTACAAACTAAAGTTTTGAAAGTAAGCCCATCAAGCCCCGAAAAACAAACAAGGCCCCCTGAAGAACCAACCAACCAAAATGCCCACTGTGGCAAAAATGTGAGAGGAATTCTATACCAAGTTTTCAATGGCAAGCTAAAAACTGAGCATTGTAGTGCTTGTGAGTTCTTCCAGAATGTCAAAAGACATGGACCATGAGATGGTACTTGTGCATGAAATTTAAGAAAACTAGTGTCTTGAATAATAGAATTCCACCTTTTACAAACTGAACGAAGACGAAATATCATAAAAGGAGGAACCCTAGCTAAAATCTCATTTAGCAGATCTTCCGGCAACATTGCCCATATGTTATCCTCCATTTGAACATCAGGATGAACAGCTTTACCAAATGTAGCAGTTGTTTCCTCATCTAAGCCCCGTGGTTTGGTCTTAATTGTTTTCTGCCTAGAAGGACTGGTATTCCTTGACCCAACACGTCCCAACGGGCTTGTATTCCTCGACCCACCAACCCTCATAGGCGAAACTTGTCTAGGAGAACCATCATCGTCACGTAAACTCCCACTTTTTGCCAAATTCTGACCAGATACAACAGCCCCAGATTCAGATGATTCTCCAACACCATCCATAGCACGATAAATTCTCAAAACCCTAATAGACTCAATAGCAATACAATCTTAAAACCCTAACATTCTCATGAGAAGCCATACCGAAAATTCGAAATGCAATCTCTGCTTCATTGTATACGCAGCAAAAGAAGAAATATTCAAGCCCATGATAACTTTAGGCATCAATTAAGAATACCCATTAATCCAAACACCAGCTGTAATAACAATCCCGCGGAGCTAAGATTGCATTTCAGATTAAAAAAAAAACCCCTACATGAGTCAGATCCAAGACGACAAAAACGCAATTTTCAAGCAGAAATCAATGTGAGTACATAAAGACGGAAGCTTTTAACTAAGAAGGTGATTACCTTTTGGACTAAAGAATTATCAAATTTGGTTGGTGAGGAAGACCTTATCAGAGCTCAATCAAGTAAATTCTGTTCTGGCCTAGAGATGGGCACCAAGAACTCTTTAGACTTGAGCAATTCTGTTTAATATATATATATATATCTCAACAAAGCAATTGTGTTTGATTTATTTTGTCACTATTTGGTAATAAATTATATTATTAAAATTTAAAAATTAATAGTTTTGGATATGATCTGGTAGAGCTGATTGTATTGAGCATTCTGCATCTTTCTTCATTGCATGACACATCAGCAAAGTAATATCTGAAAATATTTTTCCTTTTTTAAATTTGATATCCAAATTAATCGTACTAAATTAGAACTACTATCCCTCAAGATTAGCTGAATTTTTTTTTTATGCATTACCAGAAATTCAAGAATCTAATTAATTCGATTTAAATTAAGTATTGATCTATTATAAAATAAAACTATCACAATGCAGATTTCTTTATATATAAAATTTGAATTCAAAATATTAATTAAAAAGAAAATACATCAAATTACCTCAATTAACTATACTTTAATTAGCTCATAATTTTTGTATGAATTTTACAAAAATAAAAAAATGGTTGAATATTTACAAAAATGACACCCTTTAAAATTTTTTCCATATATATTCTCCACATCAAAAAGCGCCTATAACTTCACAAAAATGAAAAAAATTAAGATTTATCAAAATTTTACCATAAAATTAATGAAAATTGAAATTATAAAAAATTTATTAAAGATTTACTTAAATTTTACTCAAGTTATACCTAATATTTATCCAATATTTACAAAAAAATTAATTAAAGATAAAATTGAATAAGTAAACTCAAGATTTACCAAGATTTACTCAAGAATTAATAAAAATTTACTAAAAATTTACCAAAAAACTAAAAAAAAAAAAATTGAAGTTACAAAATATTTATTAAAAACTTACTTAAAGATTATTCAAATTATATCTATTTTTACCAAAAAGTTAATGAAAATTGAAATTACACAAGATTTACTCAATATTTATCAAAATTTATCCAAACTTGGATAATAAATCATGCAGACTTTAATGTTTACCAATGAATTACCACAAAAATCAATGAAAATTAAAGTAACAGAAAGTTTATTAAAGATTTACTTAAGATTTACTCTAATTATACTCAATATTTTGTAGAGTTTTGATGATGAATCACATTTAAAAAATGCATCGGAAAATAAAATTTTTTAAAATCCGAATCAAAGGATTCTACTTGTATCATGAAAACTAATTGAATTAAAACATAGTTAGAAATTATATATTTAACTTCTTATGTCAATTCTTCAAATTTCCTTCTTATTGGGTTGTCGCAAACCACAACAATTCAATCTAAGATTGCCTCTAATGATAATCTACGCGGAAATAAAAAATAAAACCACTAGGGTATACCTTGAATACACTCTATGTACTAGCAAAAAGTATTATTCATAGAGAGAAAAACCAAAAAAATTATCAAATAATTTTATTGAGGTTATCAGTATTTTTCTGATGTAAAAATACTATTTATATATATTCCTAAATAATCTAGGGTTGACAAAATTACCAAAATAGGTTTGAGAGGCTAAATTAAAAATTTGGCCAATTCATCACACTGTGCACGCAGCCCATGCTGCCAACCTTGGGCTGGCAGCCTTGTCATGGGCCCGTGACTTCGATTGACTTTTTTTCTGTGATCTCATCACTATCTAATCTTAAATAAGTATCTCATATTTTTGGATCTCGTCCAAGACTATTTTACTCATTCTTCACACTTCCACTATGTATGACCCATTAGATTCCCGATTATGTTGGTCACTTAAATTATCAAATAATTTAAGCAAATTATAAGCAGTATCTACCAACACATCATGATCTCCAATTGATCGAAAAGTCAGTGGTTTGACTACAAACGTTTCCACAGAAAACAATATGTGCAATTTATCTTTTCACCATCCTATACCCCATTCGGTTCAGAGAATGAATTATGTGTCAGCTGCCGCTAGACTGATTACATCACATCTAGCCCAAGTAATGTTAGATCTTGTCCTTAGGACTCATTACTCTATTAGACATGTCACTGAAGACCATCTTCAGAATATTTGCACTCTGGCCAGAGATTCTCGAATAATAATTCTGACAAGAGGCTGTATGTATACTCTCCTTCTATCAAGAGCGATGAATCCTCTGTTGGCTACCCAATTACTTTCAAATACCTCAAGCTGTAACCAATCATCATCTCATGAGCGACCTCAATGAGGCAACAAGGAATGAAGTTAAAATACAGAATCAGTATCTAAGATATCCTTGAATACCTCAAGTCTAAGGATACATGCACTATTGCTAGAGACTATCATTGACATTTGAATAGATAATTCATATGATTGTCTCATAAAAGGTCATCTAATGTACTTAGCTACTCTTAGCAAATATCCACATGTTAACTCTAAACATCCCATGCTTACAGATTATGAGATCTACTGCTTGATCTAATCAAGGAATATAACATATGCTAGTCTATCCGGATTAACAATGTCTCGTCTTATTAATCTTATGACTAGGGATAATTTAGATACCAACATAACTATACATGATAAGAATCTCATTATCATGATCTCATCATAATTTCCTTCATTCTATGTTATGTATCAAAGACTTCATTAATTGATTTAAGATCATTATCAATTCATATATCAAATGAATACCAAATTAATGAAAATGTCTTTCATTAATCAAATAAACATGTACAATAAGTGCTAAAGGTGATTATCTTTAGAGCACTTCTCTAATAATCTCTCACTTGCACTAAAGCTAATCGCTTTTATATTGAATTTCATAGGTGAGTATATGAGAATCATATTTCCTTTGAGGAAGTAGCTTAGTTAGAGGATCATCTATATTCTGATCAGTGGGCACTTTCTCTATTTTTAGATCATTCCTACTAATGATTTCTCTAATCAAATGGTATCTTCTGAGTACATGTTTGGACTTCTGATGAGACCGTGGCTCCTTTGCTTGCGCAATGACTCTATTGTTATCACAATACAATTATATTGGATCAACAATGCTAGGAACCACTACAAGTTCCATGATGAATTTCTTAATCCACACCGCTTCCTTTACTACTTCGAAAGCTATTATTTACTCTGCTTCAATTGTGGAATCAGTAGTCGTTTTTTGTTTGGAACTCTTCCAACTAACTACTCCACCATTAAGTGTGAATATATAACCTGACTGAAATTTTGAGTCATCCTTGTCAGATTGGAAATTGGCATTGATATACCCGCTTACTATAAGGTCTCCATCTCCATATACTAAGAATACATCCTTAGTCCTTTTCAAGTACTTAAGGATATTCTTAACAGTCACCTAATAACCCTCACCTGGGTTTGACTAGTATCTGCTCGTGACACTCAGAGCATATGATACATCAGGTCTTGTACATATCATAACATATATGATTGATCCTATGGTTGAAGCATATGGAATCATACTCATATGTGTCCTCTTATCTTGTGTCTTTGGACACATAGATTTTGAGAGAGTAATTCCATGGGTTATAGGAATATATCCTCTCTTGGACTGCTTTATGCTAAACCTCTTTAGCACCTTGTCTATATACGTAGACTGTGAAAGACCGAGCAACCTTTTAGATCTATTTTTATAGATTCTTATCTCCAAAATGTAGGCTGCTTCTCCAAGATCTTTCATGGAGAAATTCTTAGAAAACCAGATTTTGATTGATTGTAAGACTGAGATATCGTTTCCTATTAGCAGCATGTCATCTACATACAACATAAGGAATACGATTATACTCCCATTAACCTTCTTGTACATATAAGGCTCATCCGAATTTTGTGAAAAACCAAACTGTTTGATTGTCTTATCAAACCGGATATTCCAACTCCAAGATGCTTATTTCAATCCATAAATGGACCTTTGAAGCTTGCATACCTTTTCGCCATCTTTGGATATGAAGCCCTCTAGCTGTGTCATGTATACATCCTCGATTAAGTTTCCATTAAGGAAAGCCGTCTTCACATCCATTTGTCATATCTCATAATCATAATGAGCAGCAATGACTAAGAGTATCCTTATGGATTTAAGAATAGCTACTGGGCTAAAAGTCTCGTTATAGTCAATTCCTTGTCTTTGACGATACCTTTTAGCTACCAGTTTAGTCAATTAAAGTTTTTCTATATGACAGTATGACCTTTAGGGACTTAGCAGTATACAACTTTTTCTATACTTGTCCAAATTATTTGATTCTTATTTCTAATTAAATATAACATATTACAATTTCATAATTGTTGGAGTATTGTACAATTTTTGGTGTAATTTCAAAACGAGTTATATTATCTGTCCTTAGGTAGTTTGAAGTCACTAATTTTAAAAATTCATAACTCATAATGTATAAGTTATCTTATAATGAAACATTTTAGACATTTAGATAAGCTAAAATGAGACATTTTTTTTATGTTTATCGCTTTTATTAGTTCTATCTCTAAGGATCTCAAACAATATGGAATATATGACTGATCCAGAACATGGTGACAACCGCACTAGTCTTATTTTTTAAGATTATATATCACAAAATACATAACATATTAAGGCTAAATTCTTACCATTATATATCTAAGAAATAATCCTAAAACTTTCGTGTTTGAATAATTACCTAGTTTAGACTATAAAGTACTTAAAATTGGCCGTAAAATTGCTGAACTTGCATAAGTACTAAGCAGACAATTCAAGCAAAAAACAATCATAATTTCCTTCACTATAACTCAACAACCAGAACTAATATGAATCTAAAATTTCCTACACAACTAGACAACATATAGGGTTACAATTTTTATTAGGTTTTCTCAAATACGACCTCTATCATATTTAAAAGGAACCAAAATAGTAGATGACTCGGCCAGAATTCATACTAGAACCAGTCTAACTTCGATACCAATATCTTTTTCTATAAACCAAATCTTAAAAAACTATTTATATAAAATGAACCTAAGATATAAATCTACAAGTTTCATGTTTTGAGCTTCATTAAATTCAGTCTCTAAGATAGAAAAAATGGAGGCCAAATTTACAGTCCTAAAAACAGAAATAAGGGCTAAGTTGTATTGCTTGTACCTTTATAGATATAGCATATCAAATTTTTAACTTAAAATTAGCAACACAATGAAGAAGCATTTCCTTAAAGATGCCCAGATGATTGAGTTTAGAGTTTGAAGATTGAAAGAAAAATGAAGAATTGAGGAGAATGAGAAGAACAGTTAAAGTGAGAACAAGACAGATTTAAGTGCTTAATAACCCTTCCCAAATTGTCCCGATTCTTCTATCCCTTCTTTTTTTTTTTTTTTTTACTTTTCTCTTTTTTTATTATTTTTATTTATTTACATATATCAAAGTAGAATATAATCAAGTAGTCTAATTTAATTAATTTAACTATATCAAATTTTATTTATTTCAACTTAGTCATTTTATATCTAATACTTTTTCATCCTCATTTAAATTATAACTAGATACATGTAATTTAATATTATTACAATTAAACTGACACGTAGCGAAATGTATCTCATGAACATGTTCAAATCAAAATGTATATGGCATGCAGATGTTTTATGTGAATTATATGCGATATGATACGTTGAAATGAGACGTATCTAAAATGGATGTGGGAATACTGTAATTTTAGTGAAACGAAATAAAGTTAAATTTTTTTTAAAAAAAAAATAGTAATTTACTACAATAAAAGAAAAATCAGAAATTGTTTTTTAGTTTTATTGTTAATGGGCTCCACTGTGTATGGTTGAATTTCATAATAGGCTCCACTAATGTCTCTAAATAGGGGTTAGATTTTAACTAAAAATAATAATAACTTTAAAAAAAATTAAAAATAATAATGGTAAAGGGTACATACCATAATTATATAGATAAGATTAAATATATCATATGGTCTACCAAATATGCAGCTATAACGCCAACATAAATTGAACTTTCAACCCACCAACCTTCTCATTCAATGCCTAAGTCAAATTATAAACTGAAAACAAAAAAGGTTTTTTATGTCCCAAAAGGCTTTTTTCAATAGTTTGTTTTTTTTTAATGATTACCCTGAATTTGATGAACATATATATAAAACAACAGAGAACTGAATAATATACTTCTTATTGGCTCAAAAGTTACATTGATTATATCCCAAAAGTTTTGATGATTATAAAACCATGACATATCCTTTAGAATTTGTTACTTTATTCTTTCAATTTCATATTTAAATATGCAATATGAAGAAGACATATAATACTCAAGCAAAGAAGTATATGTATAACAACAAAGTATACTATAATCAATTTGTAAAGTCATTGTTGTGTGTGTCAAAAGAGAAGCACAAACATGTTAAAAAATATTGGAATTAAAATTCTTTTTATCTGTTAGAAACATAATATTCTAATAATATGCTAATCGTGCACTGACAGTTTTTGTTAGAAGACAAAATAAAGGCTAATTGTTGTTAAAGTGACTTTTGTCTCTACTAGCTAGTTTTCTATTCTAAAACTATAAATAAATGATGGAAAAAATGTTCTGAATATTGGAAAAGACAAGATTCATCAAAGAAAATTGTTTTTTATCTTCTATAAAGTTTTTCATTCCACTTGAACTTCACATTTAACATTCTCTTCACTTTGGCTCTTAGCTTTTGCTATAATTTTTAAATTCATACTTCATTAAAGTGTATTTGAGCTGTAAGTTTTCAAGTAGAGCTATAAAACTGGTTTTGGGTTGGTTAGCACCTAGAATTTCAAACTAATCAAATGTTCGTTAAGTTTTACTTTGTAAAAACTTGTGTTTGTGAGTAAGAGCTTAGGTTAGCTCTGTTATGAGTGTAATTGGCTTGAATCTTGCATTTGAAAAGAATTATTAGTGGAGATAAACTCTTAAAAATATATCTTGAGAAGTAGATGTAGGCAATAGTGCCGAACTACTATAAATTCAATTACGTCAAGCTTCTTCTCTCTATCTCTGTTTAATATTAAATATATTAGTTGTTTTATATCCCTCTAATATGATTTTGTTTGAAAAGATATTGAGAAATACTTTGATTTTAACTCACTTCTATTTAAGATTAAACTTGTATTTTAGTTCTCATTAAACATATTTATTTATCATTCTGAATCTTTTCTTATAGAAGATTATCTTATTTGATTTTAAAGTTCATTTTAACTTCACATTGATTTTGAAAAACATAATCTGTCCTGATTAGAATACTATTAGCATACTCTAATAAACATGAGTCATTTTTACAAGGGCCAAAAATTCTTAAAACCTCAATTCACTAATCTCTTGAGCTATTTTGGGACCTACACCTCTTGGACTGCTTAATTGCAGTAATTGAAGTGCCTTTGAACACATCGGTGGTGGCCTTCATAGGTAGCGAATTGCCTACGATTTCCTACATCTTGTTAACTCAACGCCAATGACACACTGATAAGATAAGCCACCATTACTCATTGTGTTCTAGCACTGCTTTAGAGTATGAGTGTAATCGAATCAATATAGTATCAGTTCAAGTTCAATTCAATTAAAAATTTTGATTCTCGAAATTGACTCATATTCGTTTGAATTTTTTTAATTGTTCGAAATTTAATTGGAAAAAATTCAAGTTATTCGAGCTCAGCTCGACAAAACTCGAATCAATTAAAAAGTTTTATAAATATTTATTCGGCTCGGAATCGATTCAAATTTAATAAATAAATAAAAAATTGATTAAACTTGTGAGCCTAACAATTCAGAAGTTGTAATGTTTGAACTCCGCTCAATAAACTATTTGAGTTCAAACTTAACTTAATTAGCTCCGAATCAAATTTTAATATTTTACAAGTCAAATTCGAATAATTTGAGAGTAATTTAACTCATTTTCCCCTTAATTTTGTTATTTTTTTTTTTAGTTTGTAGAAAGTAGTTGCAAACTTGTACTTTATCAAAAATAAGTATCTATAGCCAAGCCTAACTACATATCAACCTAACAAAACTCTAATCAAAGCCCAAATTTTACCATTTTAAAAAGAAAAAAAAATCACAAACTACTTGCTTTTAACTTTTTATTCCAAAAATATCAGCAATAGTTTTCTTTATTTTTACTAAATGCCTTTTCAATTTTACCAATTATTTTTCAAAAATACATGTAAGATTATAAATGTTTGTCTAAGATTAGAAATCTATTCTTCTTTGATGAATACATCGGCTTAGAGCAAAAATCAGGTTTGGACAATCAGTATTTGTAATCAACCAGCAAGTTCTCACCAAAGCAAAAGAAAAGAGAGAGCAAAAGAAGACACAACATTGGTTTGCGAGGCATGGAATTTGGAATGGATGTTAAGGAGAGGAAACAAAATTAAGGTGGAGAAGAAGAAAGAGTAATTAAGATTGGGATGAGAAGGAGATGAAGAGGACGAAGAAAGAAGGAACAATTTCTCATCTTTTAAACACGAATTAAGAATTTTATTAACTTACATAGCTTCCACTTGTTCATATACATGTCTTTATTTGTTTTTAATCATTATTTAATTAACTTAATTAAAGTTATTTATTTTGATAAACCATGGATATATCTTTGGGCAATGTTTAGTAGATTTCTAGTAAATCTTGTGTAAATCTCTAGTAGTAGACCTCGAGTATACTTTTGGTATACTTTGAGTTGATTTTAAGTGTAATATTTTTGTAATATTTTAGGTACTTTTCGGTATTTTTAAAAAATTTCCTTTTAAAAACCATAATTTCATCTAAGGTTGTAAAAACCGGCTCGGTCAATAAATCGGAAGACTTAGCGGGTCATGGGTTTAAGGTCGAACCGGGGTTAAACCGGGATTGAACTAAGGTCGAACCGGCCTACGTAGTATTTTTATAAAATATAACATATCTCATATATAATAAAACATAATATGTCTCATACATAATAAAAATAGATAATAAGTTATTAGATATCATTTATAGTATACAATAATAATATAACATGTCTAATATTCTCTTTTTTATTTTTAAAAAAAATCAAATTTCACATATTTGTATAACTAAACATTTAATTAATTATTAAATGTAAATGTAATTTATTACTTGATTAGCCAAAATTTTTAAATTGTAAAATAAAAGCAACATAAAAATGAAGTAAGAAAAAAATGTAAAAATGAGTGAATATTCCCACATAGAAAAAAGTAAGAAAAAAGATAATATAGTATTTTATAAATAAGAGTGAGTTAATTATTTAAAAATATATTTATTTTGACCAATTTGATTAGTTTATAGCTAACTTATCTAGTTTTGGGATCAATTTTTTGGTTGAACCAGTTTAATTAGCTAGATTGGACCAAATTTAATAATTAAATGTTTTTTTGCAAAAAATTAAAAACTCAGAAAAATCGGTCAAACCCGGCTTGTTCTTGGTTTTTCCAGTTGAACCGGCCGGGTCACTGGTTTTTCCATGGAGTTGATTCTTTTTCGGTTTTGGAGGTAAAAACCGCCCGGTGTAAGGTCCGGTTTCCGGTTTTTCCAGTTGAATAGGCCGGTCCGGGCAGGGCCGGTTTTTACAACTATGATTCCATCTCAAATTTTGAGCTATATTTTTTTAGGGATGACAATTCAATATGTCCCTGTAGTGCCCTGTCTTGCACAAGGCGGTTTTTTTCATCATTTTTATATTCCTCTTCAATCCTGAAAATTTTTATAGCAGGGATAGTATGTACATTCCTCCTCCGATCTATGGCCCCAAATATTATTGATATTTACATATTTATATATAATTAATATTTTTTTTAAATAATAAAATAAAAATGTAACACTTATTTAAAATAAATATTTTTTATTAAAAAACCATATAATTAATTAATTAAAATAATAAAAATATATTTAATATTAAAATAAAATCAAAATTTTTATTCAAATATCGGATTGGGGATCCTTATTCCTGTACAGGGCAGGAACAGAAACTAAAAAAAAATTTTCTATTAGAAAATGGAGCGGAACCAAGGACGACGTGAATTTTGAAGTTAAGAATGGAGATGGTGAAATCTGTCCTGTTGCCATTTCTAATTTTTTGGGGTGAATTATGTCAATGGTACTACAATTATATAAATCGTAATAATTCAGTATTTCAAAAATTATTTGTAATGCAAAAGTACCCAAATTATATAAATTGTAACAACTCAATATCTCAAAAATTATTTGTAATATAAATGTACTTCAACTTTTCTTTTGTAAGTAAATATTATTTCTATTTTCAACTATTAAAGCTCATTTGGCTTTGCGTTTGGGAAAAAGGCTTTTCGGAAAAAAAATTTGTATTTTTAACTTTTTTTGAGTTTTGAAAACTGTTTTTGTGTAGAAACAGATAAATAGATTTTCTTTTCAAAAGCAGATTTGAAAAAAAAAATAATTCATAAAAAATTTTAAAAATTAGTCAATTAAATAAAAAAAAATTCAAAACATATTTTTTGAACATTCAACATTAATTCCAAACACTCTATAGTCTTCCTAACAAAAGTATGACATAAAATATCCACATAAATTTTAATAAAAATAAAATTAGTTGTAATACCCAGTCAGCAAAGTTGAAATTCATCTGTTATGAATATTATAGCTACTTTTATTTTTTATGTCACATTTATATTAAAGAGACCAGTAGTTAAAGACAAGAATACTATTTAGTTACAAAATAAAAGTTGAGATACTTTTATTTTACAAATAATCTTTAAGGTACTGAGTTGTTACGATTTATATAATTTGAATACTTTTGTGTTATAACAATTTTTTAGATACTGACTTGTTACAAGTTATATAATTTGAGTACTGTATGTAAAATTTACCTAATTTTTTTGCCCTCTCATTCAGCTAATGGGTGGTTTTTCATAATTGTTTTTTAAATGAAGAATGGTTTTTTAGATTGTGAATGGCTTCCTTCTCCAAATAAATAAATGTGTTTTTAATTAACAATTCTTTTTTATAAAATATTCCGTTGAGTTAGCTTTAAATTAATAAATTATGTAAAAAACATTAATTATCAAAAAAGAAAAAGAAAGGGAATTTGAATATTTGTTTAGATAATATAAGTACATGTTGAATTGTGGGACTACAATATTATTGCAATGCAAGTGGTTAGCACATTACCCTCACTATGATTATGATTAATTACCTAATTCTCTACTTTACAAATATGATTCCTGATATCTTAATTGCTTGACTGAGTTTCTTAAAAAAATTTTCTAAGTAGATATCATTTCCTGTCTACACACTATGGTTGTAAAAATTGGATCGGTTCGATTGATTTAACTAAAAGAATTGGAAACTGATTCTTACGCCGGGTGGTTTTTACCTCCAAAACTGGAGGAGGAAAACAATCTGGTGGAAAAAAGCGCGACCCGGCCTATTCAACTAGAAAAATTAGAAATCAACAGGTTTTGACCTGTTTTCTAAGGTTTTTTTTTTAATTTTTTGCAAAAAAATTTTAATTATTAAATTTGGCCAAATCTAGCCAATTTAATCGGTTCAATAAAAAAATTTACTCCAAAACTAGATGGGTTAATTATAAACTAATCAAATTGATCAAAATAAATATATTTTTAAACAATTAACTTACCCTTATTTATAAAATGATACGTTATCTTCATTCTTATTTTTTTCTATGTGTGATTGTTCTTTCATTTTTACATTTTTTATTTCTTTTTTATATTACTTTTCTTTTACAATTTGAAAATTTTGGCTCATTGTATTTTCAAGTTATAAATTACATTTACATTTAATAATTAATTAAATATTTAGTTATACAAATATATGAAATTTGATTTTTAAAAAAAATAAAAAAAAGAATATTATATATGTTATATTATTTTTGTGTTATTATCAAAGATTTCCAATAACTTATTATCTATTTTTATTATGTATAAAACATATTATATTTTATTATATATGAGATATATTATATTTTATAAAAATACTATATAGACCGGTTTGATTCCGATTTAATTTTAAACCCGTAACCCGTTGACTTTTTCAATTTATTGACCAGATCGATTTTTACAACCTTGCTCCACACATCCAACTCAGTGCTTACTCTGTTACCTTAAAACATGTTGGTTTTCTACCTAAAACAAAACATATTGGTGGATAAATTTTTGTCATTTTACCTCTTTAATCAATTTTTAATTCAATTTATTCTTTTAACTTTATTTTTTACTAATTTTTTATTTAATATTTCAAAATATGAAAGATTGAAATACCATATAAGGATATGATATGTAAAAAAAAAATAAATCAGTGCATAAAATATAAATGATGAGAATATTTTTAATTCAATTAACAAGAAAAATATTATAATGAAAATTTGATTTTTTTTAAAGAGTAAAATGGATGGAAAACAAAATACAATAAGTAATTTAGACAAAAAAACCAGTCAAAATAATAAAATAGTAAAAACAAACAATTACTTACAGTTGAATATGTTTTATACCTATTGATTCGACATATAATTTATTTATTTGTCTTAATAAAGATATTTATATTGTTTAATTTTTGTTTTTATATATAGGAGTGATCGATTTAGCTTTTTTCTTTTTATTAATAATTGAGCTGATTAATTAATTTATTACGACATTCATTAAAATATCTGTTTTATTATCTTTACAAATTAATTCATTGCTCCAATATTTAGTTTTTTAAAATAAATTGCCTTAATATTTAAACCTTATTCTAAAACACTCGTTAAAAAAATACTTAACATAAATAATATATACTTATTTGAATTAGATTTGTATAAAAAAAATTAAACTAATTCAATTATAATATATCATGTAATTAATTAATATTACTAATAATAAAAAGGAAAAATCATGAGTTACATATTTAGTTTCTATAAAAATCTACAAAAATAATTAGCATTTAGTTTAAATTAATTCAATTGATATATTTATTATAAAAAGGCTCAGTCTACTCTATCTCCTAGCCATGAATGTATTAGAAGGATTGAATAATCTTTTACTTTATTAAAGCGTGTGCTGTTTGTCAATTTCTTTTATGTAACGAGAATTTTATACTAATTGTGGGTTGCCAGGGATCATACGGGGGATTAAACAGCATTAAGTCCCACAATTTTTGCTTCTCTAAAAAATAAATCTAAGCTAATAAATGGTCCATAATTTTTTATGGATCACGTTCCTCATCAATAAAAGAAAAATTATTTGCTAAAAATGCTAATTTGACTAGAAACCAAACAACAGATACGCTAGACATAATAAACAGTTGAAATTGCGAGATATTTATCTAATAATTGGCTCAGATGAAATGTATATTCATCCAGTCGAACCCTCGTAAAAATTATAGATTTCATATTGACACTCAACTATATATATATATATATATATATGTATAAAAAGAAAATAATATTAAAATAGAAAATTGCGAAGGTAAATATTGACGTTTTCTAGTACGGGAATAAAAAATGAATTGACTTCTTTTCTTTATTATTTTATTTTAACTTTTCCCTTCACAACTCATCTGATAACACAAGCGAAAAATAAAAATGGAGATTAACACGCTTTTCATCCACCTCTTCTTCTTTTCTTCTTTAAGTCCATAGAATCCATACATTTTAATTTTGTTCCGTTGCAACTTAATTTTACAAGTTTTGATTTTTGAGGAATTTTTGAATATGGGTATTGGAAATTTTGTTTCTTTATTCTGAATTTCTAATTGGGTGGTGGATAATTTCTTTTATTTTTTATGTTCTCTAATTTTCTGATTCTCCGAGCACATTAGGAAATTGGATTTTGCAGATTCTGATTTTATTGCTTGGTTGGGATATCCGGAGATTGTCATTTTTTAAGGGGGGGAAATTGTTTTTTGGTGAAAGAGTAAATGGGAAGGTGTTGAAAATTGATTTGGATTTCATTTTTGTATGGTAATGTTTGTTGGGTTCGTTGAAGTTCACGAGATAAATTAACAAAAGTTTAATGGTCTCATTCAGATTGTAAATTTTTGTTTTCGTTTTCCTTGAGTAGTTAGGGAGAGTCTCCTACTTTGTTGTTTCATTTGGATGTCAACAGGAGTCTCTCTTTCTTCCTCTTTCAATTTACCTTTGGAATCATCAACAGAGTCAGTGAGATTCTGACCGTTCCAACCAATCCTCCTCCTCCTCTTCATCATATATAAATACATCATAATCTTCTTCCGTTTTCCTCTTTGTCTCACAGCTCAGAATCCTCGCTGGTTGTGTTAGCCACGTTCAACTTCTCCGTCGAGACCTCCAACCGCTGCAATTCGCCACAGACTCAGCCTCGTCTAATACCATGTATGATCCATTCCCAGTTCGTATCGATTTAAAAACCGATTTTTTCTTTGAGTTATTTAAACATGGATTAAAGAAAAATATAAGCAGCAAAAGAGAAAAATGTATGCCTCTGTTTGTTATGTATTAACTTTGTTTGTTAATTTAGTCGTGTTCGTGTCACTATTTGTTAACATATGCCCAGGATTTGAAGAATTTCAAACGATCAATAGATCTTTTTGTGATTTGGGTTATTTATGGCGGTAAGAAATTCTTTGGTTTTCGGTTTTATTATGTTGATTGTGATATGGTTAAGAAGAAAGTAGAGGATCATGGAAATTCTGCATTTATCTTCGTCTGGGCAATGTGCAATTTGTAAATTTTTTTTTGTTCTTTGACAATTTTCTTTGGGTTGTTCGTTTGTTGCTTTGCGTGATGTGCAATTATGTTTGCTTATTTCTCGGAATGTGAAGATTATAGTTGATTCTTGCCTGCTTTGCTCAATGTGGCAATTCTTAGATCATCTTTCAGCCCAGTACAGCTGGGAGGACTTCGATCTATCTCGATTTCCATATATTAATAAAAGATTCACTTAGTGTGTTGACAATGCTTATTGCTATTGAATCATAGAAACTACCAGTGCCTTTTATTTTTTTATTATTTTTTTAATCTATATAAGAAACCTGCTGGTCCAAACGTGTTGAAGGATCAGGTGGTTGCGATCTTTCCATGTTACAATTTCTTATTTTCTGTGTATGTGATTTTCAGGTTTATTTGAAGTCTATTGCTAGATTTCTTTGGTTATAGATGAACATGTGATTGATTTTTTAAGGGGTGCTATTGCCTTTGGTCCTTGGAGGATTGATGCTTCATTCAATGCTCATGATGGGCATTTTATCTTTTAGAATGCAGGAATAAGAAGAACAATCAGCTTACTGGTCCTATCCTGCAACCTGAACCCAGATTCCAAACTTGAGGAGATTGTGAGTTATTAATTTTAAATTTTTACTATGTCTTTGTTTACTGTTAATTTATGTAATATTCTCTCACCTCTTTGAGTTCAGTTATTTACCATGTCTGATTTTTATTAAAAATCTGGATTGCTTGCGGTTGCTTCTGCAAACTGAGTTCTGATTGTCAACAATTTGAAAATAACAAAAAGCCAAAGTATTAAAGGAAAAAAAAAAGAGTTAAAAGAAAAGGTAAAGGACAACAGTTCAATTTTTCTTAGTTGTAAAGATAACCTGAAGTGAGAAGAGTTGATTTTCTATTCTTGACCCGATATATTAAAAAAAAAAAATGAAAGTAATGATTGAGTGTGTATTTGTAAGCTATCTATAACATAACTTCTTAAAGTTCAAATCTAAAAAAAATTGAAAAATAGCTATATATAATGATTGGAGAAAGTAATCTACATCATTGTCAGTGGATATCAAGTTCAAGTTCTTCTCTTTCCATCCTTAGGGATTATTTTCTTGAAAATCATCAATATACCATAGATATGAAGTTGTGAATGTAATCTGTACTATCATGATGGTATTGAGAGAGAATTTCTGCCAATATATAAGTGTTGCATCCAGAGAAATTATTCTTGGGGGAGATAATATATGATGGACAATGATTACAATAGCATGAAAACAACTCATATTGTAGATTATTGTATCATTGAAAGGAGAGAAAGAGGAAGGCTAATGAAGAGAAATCCAGAAAATGACAATTCCTTATATTGCAATAACAAAAATGAATCTGTTCAGGTTCTGTCTACAAATTTTAAAGGAATCAATCATCATTGGGACACCAATTTTGAAGAACCAAAGATTTAGTGTTCGAAGATGTTGAAAAATGACTTGAATAAGCAGACACCTTTGTATGAACAACTGTATCAAGAAGCTCCGCATTCATGCAGGTAACTTCAGAAACTGGATGGTTGATTTCTTGCTGCAGGTTGTAGACACCAGATAACAAACCTCTAAAACCATTAAACCAGCATTAAAGGTTAATGAAAATGCTTGTAATACTTGAGGCTGCATAAATTAATATAAAAATAAATCACTTAAGCATCTCAAATGACCAATTCTGATTTGGCCTAACATTGAATTCCCACAATATTTTTTTTAAGTTGGTGACTAGCTGAACTTTGTTTTTGTTATTATTAATTATACATAATATATGTGTTTTTTCACATAGGTTCATGTTCAGTAGAGTTTATTTTGGATACAAGATGAGAAGTCCTTCAGTCTGTATAAGAATATGGGCATGCATGGAATTAGACATCTAGATAAAAGAAGTGTCAAACTGAAGAGAATTTCTACTCAAAGAATTTTCATACTTCTTATTACTTTACCTCCTTTCACATGCTATTGTTGGAATTTTTCAATGCCTATTATGTCCGAAGGCTTGGCAAAAAAGGTTTAAAAGTTATGGATTAACAATATTTTTATTTTTTTGGTGCATCAATACAGATGTACGTTTTGCTATATATATAAACCTAAGCTCTTTGCTTTTTAATTGCAACATTTTCTTCTAATAATCAACATGTTTGCAGGCAAGATTGGAATATAATTGGATGTCATTTTATTTTCATAACAAGTGTTTTACAGGATTTTTTTAGATATATTTTATTGAATTATTTATGTCTTCTTTCACTTTAATTATTTCTTCAACCTCTTAAAATTCTAAGATTGTTGTTGCCCACTGAGTTTTAGTTGTCATGTTTGGATGCATTTATTTTATGATTTGGTGCATCACATGTTGCATTGTAATTTCTTTATCTATTATAAAATTTATATACATTCATTGCTGACTAGTACCCCAACCTTTTTATTGTGTCATTACAAACTCTATCCGCAGGTGTTTGTGTTTCAAAGGTTTTTACTTATTTGATCGTCCATTTTTTTTAATATGATTATTTCATTGATTCTTACTTTAAAGAATTGAAGTTCTTCAATGGATTGATCTTTTCATTTGTTTGCAAAATTAATGGAAACTTTAATTCCTCTATTGAGTGTCTAACCCTTTTATTATCACTTTGTTAATTTCTTTGATTCTTCACAGCCAAGCAGAGTTGGTGTCCGACTAGTTCTTTGATATGCCAGCGAACTTGGGTAGTTGTAGGATTGGTGGATTCCAGTTATTTTTTCTATCTGGATAATGTTTGCCTTTTCAAGCTTGTAAATGGTTTAAAGATAGAGGAACATAAATTCTTTTCTTCCATTTTCCCTGACTTGATCAACAGATTTTTTGTGGAGAAAGGAAGACTGTTGTTTTTCTAAAAATCATGAAATTTCTAAGTATCATGAGCAATTCTTTCGGCTGTTCTGCTTCTGGTGAGCGTTTAGTTTCTGCAGCAAGAGATGGAGATCTTCAAGAAGCAAAGGCCTTGTTGGAATGCAATCCTAGGCTTGCAAGGTACTCAACATTTGGTGTTCGAAATTCACCCTTACATTATTCTGCAGCCCAAGGTCACCATGAGGTATTTGATAGTTTCATTGCAGTTCGCTATTCAAGTTTGAGAATGGTTTACTCTTTACATGTTACAGTTAATTCTTTTTTACTCTTGTTTTTTCTTGTTTCTTTAGATAGTTTCTCTCTTGATTGAGTCTGGAGTGGATATTAATCTGAGGAATTATCGTGGCCAGGTAATGTGAATGTTGTTGTCTTACTGAGATTTGCAGTATTCTTTCTCCTTCACTTTTAGTGATCATTAATCTAGCTTTTAGTTGCTTCGAGAAAATAAGTTTTGCAATCTGTAATAAAACATTTAGCCTTTGGTTGGTAAAACAGACTGCTTTGATGCAAGCCTGTCAACATGGTCACTGGGAAGTTGTTTTGATTATGATGCTATTTAAAGCCAATGTAAGTATTTCAATTTCAACTTGGTCATTGTTATCATATTGATCATCAGTGATTTAAAAGATTCTAAAACTGAGGTTGTAACAAATTTGTGGAATCATGGACTATAGATTCACAGATCAGATTATCTTAATGGGGGTACTGCACTACACTTGGCTGCTTTGAATGGTCATTCGCGATGCATACGCCTTCTCCTTGCAGATTATATACCTAGTATCCCTGATTGTTGGAATATATTGACAAAGAGATTGAACAACCAATCAATCTCAGAGTTTAATCAAGGGTACTTTTAACTCTAATTTCTCCCTTCCGTGATCTTTCTTTTTTCCCATTATGCTTCCTTGATTTGCCTTTTTGTGCCATTTTGCTTGCACCAGTGCTCTCCATGAGGTAATCAATAGAACTGCTGATGGAGGTATCACTGCTTTACATATGGCAGCACTGAATGGGCATCTTGAGACTGTGCAATTACTCTTGGACTTAGGAGCTTCTATTTCTGAGGTTACTATGGAAGATGGAACTACAATTGATCTAATAGGTAGTACACTTATTTGCTTGCCTCTTCCTTGACCTCTGCTTCTAACAATCATAGTTTGGAAATAGAGAAAAAATCCTAGAGTCAATTAGGATTTTTCACTCTGATACCGCTTGACGCAGCTGAAGAGTTTGGAGGCCTGGAGCAATTAGGCTTCAACAATTATGACTAGAATAGGTGATTGTGGTTGGAACTATAGAAGATAATGAGGTCTAAAGGAAATCTTAGAATTAAAATTCTTAATCGAGAGAGAAATATACAACACATAAACTGACTACTGTTACCCTATATATACTGGTTATGAAATTTCCTAATTCTAGATCGAAAGCTATTTGTAGTTAAGTAAAATTTTTCAAAATAGAAACCCTAAATAAAGAAGGAAAACTAAAAAACTAAAATGCTAGTTTTACTTTGATGCTCCTGCATTAACTTTGGAATTGGCACCATTCTCTGATTTTAGGTGGAGATTAAAAAACTTTGTAAAATTAGTGTTTATTGCATTTTTTCCTTTATTGGGAGCTAGAGGTTTTAATTGGGATGTGATCTGGAAAATCCATTTTTACTCATTATTTGCAACCATTAATGCATGGAATGGATTTCAGGTTGTCCTGGATGATATTTAGCAAAAGATATAATTGTATGAAAATTTGTTGGAGAATTCGTTGGATATTTCCCTTCATGACATCTTTAGAAAGCATATCATCCATGTGGTTGCATCATATCTAATTCTAAATTATTGAACTAATATCAGTTTAAACCCTACTTTATGATAGAACAGGCTTTCTTGAAATCAAATGGCCAACACCTGCTTGATAATAGAACAGCTACCTTCTTAGTGTTGTTAAAAATGCGTGCAGGAAGTTAATACATAAAGCCTGCCATGACTTGAGACTGAATTGTTGCAAATTGCAGTTACATCTTTTATAATGTTGTTGATTGCAATTACATCTTTCATGTTGTTGATTGCAATTACATCTTCATAGCAATATAACAAATGAACTGCTATCTGTTGTTACTTTCAGGTGCTGGAAGCACAGCTCTTCATTATGCTGCATGTGGTGGTAATGCACAATGTTGTCAAGTATGTTTTTAATTAATTAAGGGAAAATATGAATTCAAACATCATCTTGCAATTATGCTGGAATTTTACAATCTTCTTACCTTTCATGGTTAAGGTATTGATTGCTGGGGGTGCCAGTCTGACTGTTGAAAATGCAAATGGGTAACCATCTCCATGCCTACTATTCATAAGTCCCAATGCATATTTTTCATGTAGTAACTTACATCTGGTGTCCTTTTACTTCCTTTGGCAGTGTTCTCTATTTGTTATTCTACTGTGCCATAGAAAAGCTAACCAATGCAATTTTTTCGATGATTTTAATTAGCTTATTTACTGTACTGAGATTGGTGTGATGCATTATTTAAGATTTTGCCAATTGTTTTTGGATGAAAGAATCTCCAACAAATAAATCCAAGTGGTGGAACATCTATGTACATGTTAGAGATAAACTAATGTGATGATGGAAGACTAGACTAGACATTAAATATCAATGGAATTACTCTTACAAAATAGAAACATATACATCAAACCACAAACTTTGAAGTGTGAGAAGCCTAAACCATTGGTTAGTTTTGTGCACTTATTCCTATTATAATTTCCCAGTGCTCCCTCAAAGTTCACATTTATTGGTCAATTACTAGTGTATAGGCAGAAATAAGGAGGGTGACAAATGGTGGGTTTCAGTGGTGTTTTTTGGATTCAAGACATGGTTTGGGAGAACAAAGAAACAGTTATTGTTGAAATGGAATGCCCATATAATAAAAGGCTAATTAAAAATGACCAAATTAATTCATATTAATGATAAGTTAACAAATATTTTACTACTTTTTCCATAGCTTCATTAGTTTTCTTTTTGTAGGTGTTTATGTTACTTGATTTTCAATTCGTTTTATATGTATTATAGTTTATATTTTCACTTAACTGTTAAAGAATAGGAATTATATATTTTTACAGATAGGAATTTGAATATTTTGATATTCCTTAGCAAAATTATAGGGATTAGCCTAATCATTGTGTAGTCATAGGAATTACTTCTCTTTCTTATTTTATAGCCCTTAGAATGTACATAAATAACTCCTCTGCTATGAATAAGATATGAACTTTTGTCCAAAAGTTTCAACTTTACGTAACAAATAGCCTTGTAAATTCTAAAATTGATCGAAAAAGATGTACTCATTGTTCAATGGGCAGCAGCCTGCAGGATTCAAATTCTAGTTCTGTAATCATTTCTGTTTGTTATACCATCCTTTAATAAGAAACTTTTACTCATTAATTGACCTCGTAATCCGACTTTCCTTGTAGTCGAAATGTACGAGTTTTATTTTAACATGATAAAGATGATGTTACCAGTAAAATCAGAACGATACTTCTGCTTGTTAGACCTTGATTTTGCTGAAATAAAATGAGAAATTACATAAAAATCTGCAACATAATTGACTTTTGTCCAGATGTTTGAAAGGTGGTTCTATTTTAGCTTCATTTCATCTTGGGGAAAGATCTGTACCCCAGAATTTGGAAATGAAAGCCATTGACTCTTGGACATCCAAACCCACTACTACATGGTGCATCATGGAGACTGTTCAGCTATATTTTATCCTGTTTGGTATTAAGCATATTATCTTCATGCTCGTTAATTTTTGTCAATTGAAGGATAATTTTCTTCATGCCTTTTTTTTCCCCTCTCTTTTGACTATAGATGGACTCCCTTGATGGTTGCTCGTTCGTGGCATAGAAATGAACTTGTGGAAATGCTTAGCACACAGCCAGAAAGCCAGCCACAAATGGGTCCTTCACCTTATCTATCTCTGCCTCTTGAGAGTATTGTCAAAATTGCCAGGTGAGTATGATTAGTCATATCATACTATAAGTTACCCACCAATATATAGTGTGCTATATAATCTGCTAGTTATGAACCTTGTTCTTTTCTCTCTCACTTTCAGCTACTTGGATCTTGAACACTTCCCTTTTAAGCTTCATTTTCACACTTTTCTTCTCAAATATCATTTCTGATATTTCAAGTGAAATATGACCCAAAGAATTGCATTGGCAAATAAAACCTTTGCACAACATGGTCATTATAAGATTAATATCGTACTTGTGCATATACGCCTGTGGGCATTTATTAGGTTTCAAACAGTCCTTATTCCCAAACAACTTAAATCAGTTAGTGCCATAACCGTGTAACTGTAAGTTTTGTGCATGTTCCATAACACTTTGATTCCTTTGTTATCAGTTTGACAAAAAGAAATCTAATTTTATTTCCTGTTTTTAGATTTTGAAAAATCCATTTCACTTTTTTTTCCTTGGTTATTTTAATTCTTTCACTGTTACCTCATCACCTATATGAAATCACCATGATGCCATTATCCAAAATCGAACTCAGATGATTCCAAAACCTTGTAGCAACCATCAATTTCTCACAAATTCTGATTAAAAGGGGGGAAAAGGGAAAGAAAAGGGCCAGACTCAGATCTAAAACATAGCAATAATCCATCATATTTCCAATTCCCATGCCCAATAATAATTGGCCATCAACCATGTCTTTGAGAAACCTGTACGGTTTCAATTTGATGAACAAGAGAATGCCAATGAAGATGGAGGAAGTAGATAGAAGGAGAGCAATAAGAAACAAGAAGAATAGAGAACATAAATTGAAGATTAGAGATTTTTGTAGACACAGTTTTGGCATTTATCATTTAAAAGCAATTTCCCCAGAATGAAATACATGGCCATGGTACAAGAAAAAAGGCTGTTGAGTTAATGTGCTACAATCTTGTACAGAACTTGATCCTCCATGACAAAGTGGTAAAGAAATTTAAGAGATGCAGACTTAAGTTTTCTTTTGTTGTGTAAGATTTTGATTGAGTGGGTGTCTCATATAGTAAGCTTATTCTATATGAGATGTAAAATTGGGATGTGGAACATAATGCTTAAATATCAAAATGATTTCCCTTTTTTGGGGTCATTTCCAGGGAATGTGGATGGAGAGATCAGGATTTGCCGCCCACTTGCCAGGATATATGTGTTGTTTGTTTGGAGAGGACATGCACAGTTGCTGCAGAAGGTAAGATTATGTCCATCGTTTCTGAGAACCATTATGTCATCAAACTGCATGAAAGCATATTTACGCGAAAAGAAAATATTATTTCAACATATCTCCCGGGATGTATATCTGATTATGGCCATTGTCAATTGCAATGGTAAAGATCTTGATTGGGGATAATTGGGTTGTATGTTTGTGCCCAAGAGTAACCGCTTCATGTAGATAGTTGCTGAAGGTTAGGAAATCTTCCCTGTTTAGGGAGAACATTTGTATTATGCATGTTCTTTCATCATCATTTCATAATCCATGAAGTTCTACATATTGCTTTTTGTTGATATATTAACGAATTTTGTAAATCGTTCTAAAATTATTTCTCATTTACTAGCAAGGGCACTTACTATGTCTGGCATTTGATGAATTTACGAAGTTGTGAACTTTGTGTGCCACCAAATAGTATTTGAAACTATTGCTTCACTATCAGCATTCTACCCTTGTTTGCTACTGTTGAGTGAATCATGAAGTGAATCTTATTATGAATAAATCCCATAGACTTCCAAGGTAAAGGATTTGATGTCCAATTATGCAGGATGTGGTCATGAATTCTGCACATGGTGTCCATTATATCTCTGTTCTACATTTTCCACCTCAACTGCTGCTATTGGTCCCCCAGGCTCAGTTGCCTGTCCTCTTTGCCGTCATGGCATAGTTTCTTTCGTGAGGCTCCCTGGTACGAGGCCAATTACAAAGGCAAGTGCTAGAACGAGTTTGTCACTATCATTCTGTTCATGTTCTGGAGAGGAGCTGGAACCGACTTCCATGAAGACTCCACTTTGCAAGCCTGATTTTGGGTGTACCAGACTTTCCCCGCTTTCATATTCTTTCCGCTCTTTAAGTTGCCAGAAGTTCCCATCAATGAAATTCAATGCTAGAGGTTGCATGGGAACTCCAGATACTAGCCCTTCTTTAGTTCCTCGCAGTATCGACCGAAATCTGCGAGAACATTTGGTCAGATGTTCAAGATCGAGACTTGGACGATCAGCATCTAATAATGACACTGAGCAGCGGAGGTCTTGGTTTTCTGCAATCAATCAATATACAACTATAGGAACTGGAAACTGACATTCTATGAATTGTTTGTGACTTTAAACTGCTATTATTGATATCAATTTTTGTTCATTCCTTTTTTTCTTCTTCTTTTTGGTCTACAATTCAAGCTTTCAATGTTGGTTGTAAATATGAAAAAGCACCTGCAACCATTCGTAGAATAATTCTGAGAATTGACTTTTCCCTTGTTGTACTTCAAAGAAACAATTCAATTTTCAACAGAACTGTTGCTTAAATATCGAAGTATTTACTAAAATTATCGTCACACCTCAAGTTCTATTGTATTATTTATTTTTGTTGGAAAAAAAATTGTGACTATTAGCTATTTTGAGAGGATTATTCTAATGGGTTTCATAACTCGGTTTTGGGAGAAAAATTCGGATATATGTTCCTTGATATAAGGACTATGAATTAATGTATTCATATGCTCAAAATGGAAAATGTGTGAATAGAAATTGAAACTCAAAATAAGCTTCTTGGTAAAGAAATTTAAAGGTGAAAAGTGAGTATGAGTAAGTCCAACTTCACTAAGAATTGAAGTTGGACTTGTATTTATATATTAAAATGCATTCTTACATGGGTAAGAAAAATAGAATGAAATGCTCTCTCTCGCGCGCTTAGGATTAGGGAGGGTGCAAATCCATGGTCCGGGATGGGTCAATGCGCGACCTGCGTACACGAATGTCGGCCTAAAATCTCGTGGTTCTGAATAAGTTCAATTTTTACAAATTAATTTTTTATTTCTGGAAAATAATTTGGCAACACTGATCCACACGGCTGACAGTCTGCCAAGCCTGTGTGGATCCACATGACTAGGCCACTGACACGCCTGTGTGGATGCACACGGTTATGTTGTTGTGTCTGCAGAGTGAGCAAGACAAATCCACACGTTTTTATTTTTGGAAAATAATTTGTCAACACTCCCGTGTTAATCCATACGGCTGGCAGTCTACCACGCTCGTGTGGATCCACACGGCTAGGTCACTGACATGCCCGTGTGGATTCACAAGGTCGTGTCGTTGTGTCTGCAGGGTGAGCAAGGCAGATCCACACGTATTTATTTCTGGAAAATAATTTGGCTACACTCTCGTATTGATCCACACAACTGGCAGTCTGTCACGCCTATGTGGATTCGACACTTCCGTGTAGATCCACACGGTTAGGCCACTGACACGCCCGTGTGGATTCACACGGTCGTGTCGTTGTGTCTGCAGGGTGAGCAAGGCAGATCCACACGTTTTTATTTTTGGAAAATAATTTGGCAACACTCTCGTGTTGATCCATACGGCTGGCAGTCTGCCACGCCCGTGTGGATCCACACTGACATGTTCATGTGGATCCACACAGTCATGTCGTTGTGTCTGCAGGGTACTGATCCACATAGCTGGCAGTCTACCACGCCCGTATGGATCCACACGGCTAGGTCATTGACACACCTGTGTGGATCTACACGGTCATGTCGTTGTGTCTGCAGGGTGAGTAAGGCAAATCCACATGTTTTTATTTCTGGAAAATAATTTGGCAACACTCCCATGTGGATCCACACGGTTGTATCGTTGTGTCTTTAGGGTGAGCAAGGCAGATCCACACATTTTTATTTCTGGAAAATAATTTGGCAACACTCCCGTGTTGATTCATACGGATGGCAATCGGCCACGCCCGTGTGGATCAACATTGACACACTCATGTGGATCCACACGGTCATGTCGTTGTGTCTGCAGGGTACTGACCCACACGGTTGGCAGTCTGCCATGCCCGTGTGGATCCACACGGCTAGGCCATTGACACACCTATATGGATCTACACGATCATGTCGTTGTGTCTGCAGGGTGAGTAAGGCAGATCCATACATTTTTATTTCTGGAAAATAATTTGGCAACACTCCCGTGTGGATCCACACGGCTAGGCCATTGACACGCCCGTGTGGATCCACATGGTTGTGTCGTTGTGTCTGCAGGGTGAGCAAGGCAGATCCACACGTTTTTATTTCTGGAAAATAATTTGGCAACACTCCCGTGTTGATCCATACGGCTGGCAGTCTGCTACGCCCGTGTGGATCCACACGGCTAGGCCACTGACACACCCGTGTGGATCCACACTGACATGCTCATGTGGATCCACACGGTCGTGTCGTTGTGTCTGCAGGGTGAGCAAGGTAGATCCACACGCCCGTGTGGATTCTGTTTCAGAATGGACTTTTGAACTTCATGTCTTTTGAAATGTCAATTTCTAATGTTTCAAATATTAATTTCATCATTATTTGAGAGTTACAAAAATATTATTGACAACCTTTAAAAGAAATTAATCACAAGTAATCTCATGTCTTCTCCATTTAGTATAAATAGGTGGTTTAGGCTTGAATTTTCAAGGGTTGATGAAGAGTATACTTTGATAGTTCTTGAAGTGTTTCTTTCTTTCTTCTCCTTCTTCTTCTTAAGTGATAGAGGGTGTGATAAGTTAAAGGTTCGCTGCAAGTAGGTGTTGTATGTTCAACAACTACTTAGAATCTGTTGTATTCTGGGAAACAAACGCCGGTTATCCTAAATATCAGTGTAGGAGGCAAATTTGTCTTAAAGAAACTGTGTGCTACACAGGCCTCAGTTTGATTTTCCATTTTCTACTGTTTTTTAATATTGAATTAACAATTCTCCTATTTTATTGTGCATTTAGCCTAACAATTTTTCCATTATTGGCTCCTCATAAGAGGGTGGCACTGGAAGAAGGAATAGTTAACTAAATTCAGTATCATAATTCATAGATTATAACAGTTTTTAGTGTACTTTTTTCTCGAGTGAAGCATTAGATGATAAACTAAGTTACAAAGATCATTTACACAAACTCGGATTCAAATTACTTCTAAAATTTGATATATTATACTAATACTCTTTAAGGTTTAAAAATTGTACAATCATTAAACTATGTAATTTTTCTGTTAAATATTAAAGCATTTATCGTTAGTTAAAAAAATATTTTTTGCTAGGAGGATACTAATATAATATGTCAAATTTTAGAAGGTACCAATTTAATATATCAAACTTGCAGCACAATATAACGTATTTCTAATATAAAATCTAATGGAAGCAGGGCGGATGCACTATGGAGGCCACATGCCCCCAAAATATTTCTTTTAATACCTCCAACATTCTTAATACCCATTTTAATCCCTATAAATTTTTTTTTATTCTATCCCTCTAAAAAAATAATCAAACTTAGGCATGGCAGTGACTATAGCTGGGAACTCCCCCCTCCTCTCAGAGGTGTGTGGACCAAAACTCATTGAAATGAGACTTACATATTTTATGCAGTAAGTAGTTTAGAAAAATATAAAAAGATATATTACTTTTGAATTAATCTATTTTTAATTAATAATAAATAAAAAATTAATTAATTAATTTTTATTACTATTTATATCAACTAACATGAGCGGATGCACTTGAGGGACAATAGGGACACTTCTCTCATTAACCAATCAAAAATTATAAGATACCATATGTAATATATTTCTTACCCTCACTCTAAAATTTGTATTTACTCCTGTATATTTAATATATCAAATATTTTATTCAATTAACTAAATTTGACCAATCAATAATCATTAATTTACTTACTAATATATTTTTAGTAAAATAAAAGAAAATAAAATAAAAAAGTTATACGTATATCTAATAAACAAGAAAAGGAAAAGTGTAATACCCTTAATTTTTATAATATATGATTTAATTATTTTCGTGGGTAAAATTTTATAAAATTCAAGAGTTAATATAAAAATTACAAAAATGCGACTGACTATAAATATGGTGTCAGCTATTTCTCTCGTTCAGCTCTCTCTCTTCTTCTCTTTTTCTCTTTTCCTCCCACCACTATCTCCATTTCAGATCACAACCTAAATGACCTCAGATTGAAGCAAAATTTGGGCTATTAGTAGATTTCGACCTTCCCAACACTTTGGCAATGTCGGATTTTTAGAAATCCGGCTAGATTCATTAGAAACAGAGGGATAATTTTAAAGCGTCATACTGCCCCTACCGATTCTCCACCTTCTCGGCCTCTTTTCACCATTCTGACACCAAAAATGAGTTTAAGAGGTCCAAAAACCTTGGACTAGACCTTTGGAGCTTTGGGCATCGTCGTTTGAAGCTTGATCAGAGTTTGGATTTTTTCGCTGAAGCTGTCAGAAATTTTGTAGATCTAGGTGTTTTTGGTCACTTTCAAGACACAAGACTTGTACATTTGGACTTTCCACATCATAAGGAAGCTGTTGGTACCATCCGATCGTTATTCTGTTGCCGTCGGAAATTTCCCAGTCACTGGAGTCTAGCAACTATGACCAGACTTTTTGGGTAAGATCTTCGGATTGTTAAATTGAGTCATCCGGTACCAACCACACCTTCGTGCCATTTTTAGATAGTGAGATATGAATTTATTTGTGAAATTTAAGTATATTATTTAATTAATGTGATAAATTTATTTTATTGAGTAATTTGATGGATTGCATGATTATGAGAATTATTGGAGAATATATTTAGACATTATAAT
>CATIWF010122436.1:0-10935 GCA_949630135.1 Balakata baccata
TGTTACAGGCGGAACATCATCAAAAACAGTTCGGCTTGGAATAGGTATATAATATAAGTTATGCAGAATCCAAAATTTATGACATTTAAACCTATATCGCATGTGTTTGTGTTTTTCATTTACCTTCTCCAATGGTAAACATGTTTGCTAATTTGGGTTTGATTTTAAATTTTTGAGGATATATTTATCTTGAGACTAAAGACAAAGAAAGGGAAAAGGACAATGTTTTTATATATTGTTTCTATTGTTTAATAATATGCTTTTGTTCCCACAAATTTTATAGATAGTTCTTTCGATTTATTTTAGTTTTAAGAATAGGGTTTTTCCATTTGGTGAAGAATTATAAAGTGTCAGCATTTGTATAGTTGTTAGTTTTACGTTTGATTTGAGCAAGATTATAGACCCAACAAAAAGAATCTTAGCAATCTCTGGTTTGTCCAGGACTGGCCATAGCAGCTGCCACCATTATCAGTACTTTGCTGGGATGCTATTTTTATTTTACTAGAGGCCACAAATTTTGGATTGGCAAGGCAATGAAACTGCGAGAAGGCAAGAATGCGAAACAAGAACAAGAGATAGAGACATTCATCATGAACTATCATTCTCTCATGCCAAAGAGATATTCCTATTCAGATATAAGGAAAATGACCAATTCATTCACTGAGAAGCTAGGCCAAGGAGGATTCGGAGGTGTTTACAAAGGAAAACTATCTGACGGTCGACCTGTGGCAGTCAAAGTACTAACTAAGTCAGCAGGTGATGGAGAAGAATTCATCAATGAAGTAGCAAGTATCAGCAGAACTTCACATGTAAATATAGTTACTCTTCTGGGCTTCTGCTACGCAAGGACTAAAAGAGCTTTGGTATATGAATACATGCCAAATGGATCCCTAGAGAAGTTCATATACAGTGAAGGTTCTGAAGATACAGTGTGTTATTTAGAGCGGAAAAAGCTATATGAAATTGCAATTAGCATTGCAAGAGGTTTAGAATACTTGCATAGAGGATGTAATACAAGGATTGTGCATTTTGACATTAAGCCTCAAAACATTCTTCTTGATGAAGATTTTTGTCCTAAAATTGCTGATTTCGGTCTGGCAAAGCTATGCAAGAGAAAAGAAAGTATAGTTTCAATGTTGGGTACCAGAGGAACAGTTGGATATATTGCTCCTGAAGTGTTCATGAGGAGCTTTGGAGGGATCTCTTACAAGTCTGATGTGTACAGTTATGGAATGATGATTCTTGAAATGTTTGGAGGTAGAAGTATTACTGATAATGAGGAAACGCAGAGCTGCAGCGAGATGTATTTTCCGGATCAGATTTATAAGCATCTTGAAGGACAGGTTTCTGTACTTGATCAGAATATGACAGATGAGGAAGAAGAGACGGTGAGAAAAATGATTATAGTGGGAATGTGGTGCATTCAACCCAATCCGTCAAATAGACCATCAATGACAAAAGTTATAGAGATGTTGGAAGGCAGTCTTGAATTATTGCAAATTCCACCAAAGCCCTTCCTGTTTTCCGCAACTAAACCGCAAGATTTCTTCCCGACAATGTATTTGCAGTCACAAACAGATGAAGAGACAATTTTATCTCCAGCTGAAGCTGAATCAGCACCAAATTAAAATTGTAGGTTTTTTTTTTTATTTCTTTTTCAAAATTGAATTGTATTTGCAATTTTGCATAATTGTCAAATCTAGTATTTCATCCTAATAATACAAGGGATCTAATTGAAAATTCAAACTTTAGAGTTTATCATCCTAATCATCAAACCAGTACCACTAAGCTAAAACTTTTTAGTTATGAATAAAAACCTTTTGAATAAATTGATTTTCCAAAAAAATAAAAATAATTGAATATACTAATGATAGAAACTAAAATTAACAATCAGTTATGGTAGTGCATTAACAATGTGTTAACTCATGCCTACCAATGAACGTCCCAATTTTACACCATGTCAACTTCATTCATTTCAAAAGTCAAAAACAATACTTCAATCAGAACACACAAGGTTTTTCCTGTTTCCACTGTCTACAATCATCAAAATTTAGTACCCTGCACCTAACTCTGAAAAAATGCAATTTCATAACCTTCAAATCATTTCTTCACCACTAATCTCCATAACCATAACCTTGGTGAATGCCCAAGCTCAGAGTAACATGATGTATCAGAACTGCAGCAACCCTTTCTGGGGACCCAATCAGCCTGCTTACTGCAACCATCTGGTTTCGACTGCATCAAATGCCTAGGGCTGTTTTAATAAAATAGAGTCCAAATTATGTTACGCTCTTAAAATACATTGACAAGGAAAAAAAAAGGGGGAAAAGAATCCAAATTATATTGATAAGAGGCAAACTTCAGGTCACCATTTAGCTCTACACCCTCAGTTTTGGTTAAAGGGAAACCTAGGTAAAAATGTAATATGGTTCTTCCCTAACAAACTAATATTCTTGAATATATTTAGACATTTTATAGCAATTTATATAATTTATTTGGTTTAAAATATTGAAAAAAAAAGGACAAAAATGGACATTAGAAAAATAATGAAATGATGAGATAAATACCTTATGTAATAAATGTTTAAACATTATAAAAAAATTGGATGTATAAAATGTTTTAATGATAAATAACTTTGGGTATGTAGTGGATCCAACAAATATAGTATAAGTATATTTTAGCTCTAGTATACCACAAATTTATTATGGTTTAGGGAATAAATAGGCAAATATACAAACATTAAGTGATCCCAGGCTAAGTTTCGTACATATCATGGTTGGGATTCCCTGCCTTATCTTAGCAGAAACCCAATTATCAAAAAGTTGAATTTTCAATGCCAAACTAAGACATGAAATATGCCCCTTTCTTACAACCTATGCTAGTATGCTTCATAGAGTCCAGACTATTGGCAAAGTATGGAGTTCTCGAAAGGAAAACCATACTTAGTGAGTGTTTGGAATTACTGTTGAAGGTCCTTAAAACAGGTTTTGAATTTTTTTGATTTAATTGACTAATTTTTTTAATTTTTTATAAACTGCTTTTTTTTAAATATATTTTTGGAAAAAACATCTATTTATCTATTTCTACCAAAAGTAGTTTTCAAAACTCAAAAAAGTTAAAAATACAATTTTTGTTTAAAAAAAATGTTTTTTTCAAACCAATACCAAATAGGGTCTTTGAAGATTAAAGTAAAGCCACTTTTTGAAAGAAGGGAAAAACAAGAAATCAACTCTTACATATTTCATTGTTGTATATACACTCTGAAACTTATTTTCCATGAATAAACTTCATGGGGATGCAGGGGAAACAATCCAACAAGTATTGGAGATTGCTATTAGAAATATGAAGCAACAAGAGCTTACTTAAATGATCTCAGATGCAGGGGAAACAAGCCAACAAGTATTGGAGATTGCTATTAGAAATATGAAGCAATGAGAGCTTACTTCAATGATCTCAAAGACTCAGAGGCAGACTTGTTTGCAAGACAGACTAGAGCACCAGCAGCAATTGAGGCTAAGTTGATGAAAAAATCAGAAAGAACAAGCAGAGGAGGAGAAACAAAATTCTGTAAGCCATATCTTGAAGGTATGGATGTTGGACGCTAGTCCTTTTCTTGAATCAGCCAACTATATAGACAGGCAAAAACCATGCCAAAGAATTACCTTATTCAGCAGTTCTGCAGACATGGTAAATACTATATCTGGCTTAGTTTATCAGTCTTATTGTCTGAAATAATATGCAATTTGAGTAGAATGTGAAATTGTTAAACTGAATCTTTATGATAAAAGAGAGCATAGCATATACTTCATACAAAACAAAGCCGCCAGAATTTGCCAGGAAGAAACACATTATGTCTTGTGAACTCAATTTTAGACAATCCAGTCTGCTCTTCAAGTGTCACATGTATCAGTTCAGAACAAATCTTGTCTCAATTTGTTAGCATCCCACTTGCAAGGTATGGGACTTGAATCCCACATTGGGAAATTAAGAAAGTGATGTGGGATTTACATGGACTTAAGATTCTCCAACCTCTTGAGCTAGCTTTTGGAGTATGATTCTCCCTAAGTTCATATCAAATGGTGTCAGAATCATCCATCATGTCTCCCACTACAATCATATGGCGCGGGTACTGACGCTGGCATAACAGTGTTCGCCCAGAAGTACGAAAGACCTAGTGCACAGCTAGCCCGCGTGAGCGACAAGTTGTGAAGCCTGGTGGATTGTTAGGATCCCACTTGCAAGGTATGGGACGTGAATCTCACATCGAGAAATTAAGAAAGTAATGCGGAGTTTATATGGACTTAGAGCTCACCAATATCTTGAGCTAGCTTTTGGGGTGTGGTTCTCTCTAAGTTCATTTCAAATGGTTATTGTACCTTTAGATCTTTGAAACACTAGATTGTGCCTAAGAATTGAGATTGTAAAATGAAAATTGTACTAGGCTGCAAATTAAAATGTCCGGTCTTTTTCTTCTCAGCTCATAGCTAAACTAGCTATAACTCAAATGACAATACAAATGCATAATCTAACAATCTTAGTATGCCTTTGAAGTTAGATAGTTTCCACATTATTGCATGTGTAATGCCCAAAAAAGCATTTGATAGCAGTCATATTCCTGGCAATAAAAATTTATGCAACAAAATGTCAGCAACAACGCATTCTCAGGAAGCCAAGAAAGTTTACCAGGGTTTGCAAATGGTGCTGAGAATGTGATGTGGGAACTCCTGGCCCATGGCAAATCTGCATTTGCTCTCCTTTACAGTTTACAATCTGCACATGCTAAGAGGTAGATGCTAGCAGAGATTCTTTTTCTCTGATTCTTGAAGTTTGACCTGCATAATTCATCAG
This sequence comes from Balakata baccata, assembly GCA_949630135.1. Taxonomy (NCBI): domain Eukaryota; kingdom Viridiplantae; phylum Streptophyta; class Magnoliopsida; order Malpighiales; family Euphorbiaceae; genus Balakata; species Balakata baccata. Next base: position 4,849 of record CATIWF010122436.1, read on the forward strand.
CTATGCAATTAGTTATTGATTATGTAACACGGACACAGATACAGATACAGACACAGACACTGGAAAACGACATTTTTAAAAATATTAGGACACGGACACATGAAGGAAATGTGTAAATATTAAAAATATAGGAGTAAATTCATAAATAATTAAATTTAAAAATATTATTTTAAGTTATTATTTTCATATAAAATTTAACAAAAATGACATACAATTAAATTTATTAAGCAATGGTTGGTGTCATGCAGAAGTTTTATGTTTTGTAAAAGGGAAAAATGTGTTTTTAACTTAAAAAAATGTACTTCTAATTTTTTGAAAATTACAAAACGCACTCGGTACGTTTTGTGTAGGTATCGAAAACGTGTTGGTATCGGAAACGTATCGGAAATACGACACACTATATAGTTGAAGTGTCCGTACTCCATTTATTGATGGATCAGAAAATACGTAAAAAGTTTAGTGTACCTTAACTTTAAATGATTAACAAGAAAAAGCAATTAAATTGATTTGGACATTTTCATTTTCTAGAGGTTAGAAAAATTCACGCAAGCGAATAATTTGAGAATAAAAAAGAAGAAAATGCTTTGAGACGTACCAATTTGAGTTTCAACTCACTGATTGCATGCTGTCTCTGATATGCAAAAAACTTCAACGACTGAAAGTATCATTCCATTCACCATAACCAACATTCCAAATTACAGATAAATAAAAATGGGAGATAGAAATTGATCTAATGGAAAGAAAAGTGACAAATTAAGAATAGAAAAGAGATAGCTTTTCTTACTCCAATCCTTTGCATTTCAAGAGATCTACACAATGCCTTCCTTTTAGTTAGAAGATTATTGGGAAGCTTTGCAGGACGTCTATAATTTTTTCCACGGTAAATTATTATAGCATGGCCTTTTTTTAGCTTGTCCACTGATACTAAAACCCCTCCACTCTCTGCTTCAAGAAAGTTTGCTGTACGAATGACCTGTGCAAGCATTCTCTGCATTGATATCACCTTGACCACTTCTCTGTGCTTCCAGTGCTGATGCAAACCTTCTATAACACCATCAAATACACCACGCCTACCTGAAGCCAACAGTAAAACAAAAACATTACCCATGGACACACACAGAGAGACAGGGAGGGGACAAAATTGTACCAGACAACAATAGCTAAAGCCTCTAATTACTTGCCATGTTGCATGCCAATGCTGGGCAAAATCATAGTTCAGTCAGCCAATGATGGCATCAGATTTTTTGTTTGTTGATATATCAAGGTCAAGCACCAAACAAGAGGACCAATTATGAACAAACATATATATGCAAAAAGTAAGGGCACGTCATGAACTGATATGGATCATGTATTTGTTATTTTCAAATTTAGAAAATGTGAACATGAAACAACACCCAGATATTGCTTTTATAATGACAATTGGTGCAAAGAATACAAACCAAAAAATGTAATCTTATGAAATGGAAAAGAAAAACACTACTAAATGGCTAGCGATGCTTGCTCCTGCTCTACCCAACTGAACTTTATAAAAGATACACCACAAGTCCCATATCAATTTGTTCTTTTGAAAGTCTCAAAATATGTCATTAAAATTTAAAAAAAAAATGATGAACGCAACAGATTTTCTGTTTCCCTATGTTGCTTCTTACCTTTATCTTAAACTATTATGTGGCAGAACTTTCTGGAAATTTCAAGACTTATGAATGTCACTGCATCATTTGCAATTCCTTAGATATTGAGCACATTTCAAAGAGAAAACTTCTAATGAGACAAAGGGACTTTGAAATAAAAGAGAAAGGAAATTAAGGGCATTAATTGAAAATACAGATCAAGTAGGAGCAAAAGAAAACATAGTGACAATCAATCTTTAAGGTGCTAAATAACGAAAGAAGGGATCCACATAGAAAAAAGGAATGCAGAATCAAGCTCAAGATTTAAAATAAAACAAGAAGAAAAAGAGCAGCAACTGTTTGAAGATTTGACATGTCAGCTTTCCTCACCAAGAACTAAGCTACTATGCATCTTCATTCCTATCTTTCGGAAGCATTCTCTCTCTTCTTCTGTCATCATTTCTAGGTCTTTGTCCTGCTCAGCTGGTGCCCAGGAAGAATTCAACTTTGATAACTCCCTAGCTGACTTCTCTATCTTGCGTTTCAGCTGCAAAATCCATTATAAATATTTTTTAAAACAGCAGTAACATGAGGAAGTGAGATGATGAAATGAATATTACAATGAAAAGCTTGTGCTCTTGGTTTCTTAGCTCCTTCTCTAATTTTTCCTTCTCAGCTTCTAAGTGAAGTAAAGACTCCTCATATCCTTTCGCAAGCTCCCCATATTTGACTTGTATATCCTGGAATTCGTCCAAAGTTCCAATTTTGCTGGTGCTCACTGATAGTTCATCAGCCATATAAAAGGTTTCAATTGCACTCAGTCGTGCATCTTCTTCATTCAGCTGGCATTGTTTAAGCTCAGTTTCTCTTTCCACAATCACATTGGCAACTTGGCAAGACATGAAGTCCTTGCCTCTATAGAGTATTATGAAAAACTTATTCCGGAGTAACAGAACTCCTCCTGTGAGATGCTGCATTTTGTACACTGATATTAAATATACATCTTAGAAGCAATTAAATAGATAGACAAGCACACAAGCTGAATATAGCAATCTAGCATTTATGTCGTATTTCAAGTTGCTTAAGAGCATAGCCCAGTGAGACAGAGAAGCCAACATTGATCCCACAGGTAGAGCAATAAAGGTTTGGAAAATAAAAAGGATGATTCTTATTGTTGTATACATGAGGTATTTAAACAGTACATTTGTACAAGATAAGGAAAGATCAAAACTAATTCCTAAAATCGAGACTAGCTAATTCCTAAGCAAGCTACCTATAGCTGTTACAACAGTTGTATAAGATAATATATGACTAACAATAGTGATGTAGATTGTAGCATTTATGTCGTTATTTCAAAATGCTTAAGAGCGTAGCCCAGCGAGACAAAGAAGCCAACCTTGACCTCACACAGAGAGGATTAAAAGGGCCAGAGGATAGAACACCTCCTGTTCTATTTCTTCATCCTCTTTTATTCAATTTCAAAATTTTGAATCACAGGATATTAGTATGTCATGCCTAAATCATTATAGCAGTGTCATGAAAGTTACAGATGGCAGAAAATGTAAAGCTTAAACTAGGACCACTTACATATGAAGATGATAAAAGGGGGATCAGCTTGTCTAACTGTACAATCAATAAAAGTAGATCCAATGCCTATAAGGAAAATATGCATAGGTAGATTGCATAAATTTGCAAAACAAATACAGGATCAGATTGCTTATTGATATTACAAAAGAACAAAACTAGCAGCCGTAGATGTAGAATAATTACAGATTAATATATTTAGTATTACACTTGCCTTTAACTCATTTGCCATTTGCTCATTGTCAGTATTTGGAATTCCCCACTTGACAGCAATCTTAGCTATATGGCTCTTCTCCCACAATTTCAAGATAGCAGCAGCTAATCCTTGAAGTCTTCTATTCCTCCCTTCATAAAATACAAAGAAAATGTATCATCCTTGAGTGTGAAAAGTGAAAACAATGAATTCCACCTCACAACTATCTATGCCAAGCTTGGTGTATCTGAAGCCAAGACATATTTTTTTGAAATCATTGTTCCGATACCATACATTGTGGACCCATTTAAGAATACATTCAAACTATTATCCAGGTACATTTCTTTTTCACAGTATAAAAGATTGTTTTCTTTTTATTCTTGGTTTAATTATTCTCGCATATGTATCTAAATAATTAATTTTTTAGTTAATGTCCACTTGCACTTGTATAGACCAATGAGTGTCTGCATACATTTATAGCAAAACAAAGATATATGAAGTTTAAAGTTGGCAAGAGGATACCAAGGACAAAATGAGTAGGTAAAGCATGAGCAAGCTTCCTTAGATGTGTCAGTTCATGATCTTTTAGCTTTGGCCAAGCATAGGAAGGACAATGCCTCGACGGAGGCATAAACCCAGGAACCACTTCAGGAAGTAAATCAGCATCCACTGGCAACGGCTTTCGCATCCACCAGTCAACAAAACGAGGTCCCAAGCCATCTAATAATCTATCAGTTTCTCTCTCAAACAAAGACCCATTAACTGGTGGGTTTGTAGCATTCTCTTCCAGAAAGATGCTGGTTGCTACAGATTCATCTTCTCTATCCTTGCTGTGTGTTGTTTCATCCATGGTCCTTGCATCAGAACTTCTTAAATGATAATTGCTTCCTCTGTAGATAACATGGAAATCTTTCTTAGTCCAAACAACCAAGCCTCCTATCTTCATCTGATCATGAGGAAAAGCAATATGAAAGCAAAATCAGAAATTTCATATGGACAAAAAAGAAATTAAGAAAAAGGAAGAAGTCGTGGTCCATATAAAATCAGCAAGACTACCAACGTACATTTAAAATCCACATAGCCAAGACGTAAGTAGCCACATCAAAAAGTTAAAAGTTACCTACATAGCCATCTGAAATAGCAACTAAAACAATAAAAGATCTGCATTTAAGGCCTATGAACTTTTTCTCCACCTACAATGCATTGCATTATATGGTTTATGCTACATAAGACTGCCAGTCATCATAGGTGACAGTAATAACTTCAAGAAGTCTAAGAAGACTTTTCTAATCTGTGCAGTATAGAAAGAAAGGAACAACCAATTCACAGTTTTAAACATTTAAGCCTTTACCAAGGAATTTTGGAACCTTTTAAATGTTCTTTGATCTCAATGGATAGACACAACGGAACAGGCACAGAAATATCATCGAAACAATAAAGATAACTTTAAGCATTTCAACGCATGTAAACAATCATTCGCAGTAATTACGGAATCACTTTACATAGAAGAAAGTCCAAATCTGGTTTAAGAAATACTACTAATGACAAAATCTAATTCCAGCACCCAAAAATTTGTCATTGCATGCTCATTGTTAAGGTATAAGTATCAATCGGTACTCTCAAGAAATTTATATGGCAATTTGAATTTCTGTCTCAAAGTAAATATCGGGAGACAAGCAGTAAGAAATCAAACAACATAGAAGCAGCATAAGCAAAAAAAAAAACCTCCACAATTTCTCTTGCTCTATCCATATTTCGACACAAAGGGAGATCGAATTTAACCATGGCAAGCTCATTTCTTCTCCAAGCATATTTTATCTCATCAACGACACGCTGCGTAACCCCTGCTTTCTTCACCTTCACCCAAGTCCTCATCCTTGCAGCCTCAGTTCTCAATTTCTCGAGCAATTCATGATCAAGACTCAATTCTGCTTTAGTGACCACCTTCTCCTTCTTCATTCTCCAATACACAAACCTCTCTTCCTTCTCCCAGGGCAACTTTTTAACAACGCTCGAATCTCCATTTCTTCCTCCAAGCCGCGCCAAACTTTTTCCTATTCCCAATGCCTCAGAATTGATTTGGGTATTCACTGAATCTTGATTCTCTTGCAATTTTTCAATGCTTTTAACAATGTTTTCCATTGCTTTCTTGCCTCTTACTCCACTCTCTTTAGCGGTCAATGCCTTGTCAGTTTTTTCAGTGCTGGCATTCTTTGAAGAGTTTTTGATTCTGGGTTTTGAAGGATTAAGCACTTCATGGGGTTGGAGAAGGAGAGGACCCCTCATCCATGGAGCTGTTGGCACTTTAATAGTGCCAGTTGATTGGGAAACGGGGTCTGATAAGACTTTGAACTCTGGGATTTTGATGGCGGCAAATGAAGGGGTGTGGCCATTGTTTGAGCTGGTTGGGTTTGAGGAAGAAGCGATGGGAGTGCAAGTGAAAAATTGAAGAAAAAGAGCAGTAGGCATGAGAGCGGTGAGCTATGGTGGATGATTTTTTGGTAGAAATGAGCCTCCTTATATTCTTGTCTGTCTGATTTCTTCTTGTTTCTGGTCTGTATTCCTTTTTATGGGATGACAACAAAAATCCGCCAAGTTCTTAGTATTATTATTAGGAAAAACTCATTATCAAGTCCCTATAGTTTAACAAAATATTTAATTGTGTTTCTAACTTTTTATTTTATTTAATTATATCCCTTA
>CATIWF010122444.1:0-20657 GCA_949630135.1 Balakata baccata
ACTATTTCTTTATGTTTACTTTAAGTCATCATGGCCATGATGCGAAGTTGTTTACAAGAACAAATTTTAAATCCCTCATGCATTGTAATATTTCTCTATATAATTAGGAAGGGTCTCCTAATTATATGGTGAGGTATTACAACCCATGCGTCAAGGGGTTATGCCCAGAGTGGCACCCATCGATACTTGTGTTTTATCTTTATCATGCGGAGATCCTAAAAGGCTCGGAGTAGCCGTAGTGTCCCATGTCCATTTTAGTCCGGTTAAGAGTATAAGGGTACAAATCTTGGCATCTGAGACTAAGGTAACCATTGAGCTGAATTATGGTTTTGTATAATATATGAATCATGATAAGTGATAAATGTATACATTGTTGTGATGAAATGGAAGCTTACTTGAGCTATTTCACTTTGTCATGCATACATATTAAAATGTGTATAATGTTCATGCATGCATGTCAATTAAAACTATATGTTGTTATGTACCGCTAAGCATGTTGTGCTTAGCATATGAAACAGGTGTAGATAGTAAGCTGCTAATAATAGAAGAAGTCCATAGAAAGAGAAAGTGAAGGACAAGTTGTTGGGGTGGGTGATACAACCTTATTTTGTGTATTTTCTTTTTGGGTTGGGGATTAGCTTTGTTTATCCTTAAATTTATGTAAGTGTTATATTTTGATGAATTTTGTAAATATTTTGGGCATGTGTGGGCCCTAAGTTTTATAATATGAAACTTACGTTGACACACCTTTTATAAATTAATTATTCATATTTCCTTTTAAGTCATCATGGCCATGATGCAAAGTTATAAAAAAAATAATAAATAATAAAAAAATCAGCTTTAAACTCTTATGCATTGTAATATCTCTCTAGATAATTGGGAAGGGTCTTCTAATTATATGGTGGGGTATTACACGGCTTGCCTCTCTCTCCTTGGTGAATTATGTTCTACCATGGCCCTATAACACATGAAATTATGTCAGTTGACAATGATCAAAACATATGATGCTTATGCTATTATATTCTAATGCATATGCATGTTCCCAAAGAACATATACCTGCCCTTATACCAAACTAAAATGTAACACCTTATACCTATGGCTATCACTTATACTTATATCATGTTATTATATATTGCATAGAATAAAACATAGTCCTGTTTATAATGAGTGATAAATTTTTTTTTAAATTATATATCAATATCACTTTGTAGCATTTAGTAATTCAACAAAGCATAACAACTTGATTATATACGTAATATATATATATATATATATGTACATCACCTCACTACGTATTCACTATATTATACATACACAGATATACAGTCCAAAACACAAAAGACATGTCCGTATACATATGTGAAATGCAAGGAGAGAGATTGGTGAGGCTCGATCAATGACCTATGATCCATGTCTTTTATATAGTATGCACCTCCAAAATGAGCTAATTACTTGACTCTTATGAGAATAATCATTAAGAGCTTTCTAAAGTACAAAGACAATCGCAGTTACAAGTAATAATTACCACTCGTACACATTTTATATGTCATTCTATTTATCAATATCACAACAATATAAATAATATTAATTCATATAAACATTTCATTTGCTTATGCTTATGTTATTTTCTTATTGTTATGACTAGGCTAAACAAACACTGTCCTGGGTTTCCATGTGAATATTGGCATTTGCTAGCTAGCTTGATCATTTGTAACATTTGTACATTTGTTAGGCCATAAGTCTTTTCTTTTGCTTTTGAACATTTGTTTGGGCCACGGGCCTCTTCTTTTGCCTTACAATGCCATTTAGCTAGTACAATGCCTTTTAAGGCCATATGCATATGCATTTGCAACAATCATTACTTAACATTTGCATTTATATCACATTTGCATATTCAATAATCAATCACTTCATGTAAGAAAAACCTATAATACAACCATGTATTTAAGTCATTCATCACCTTTTGATATCATATCCATACCATAACAATCACGTAATTCATATAGCAGCGAGTCAAGTCACGTTGCACGTAGCACGCAACAAACACATATACTAAAGACATCGTTTGATAATTAAACTCACCTTTTCTTTTGATATTGAGCCTCTAACTTATTGACTCTCACTTCCTCGGGGCTCTCCAATATGATGTGGCCCCTAATTGAATGTATACTTGGTCAATTGGTTGCTAAATAAACTTAGTGAAACTTAAACAAATTGAAATATGCATAATATGGACCACTAAGTAGGGTTTGGTATTATGGTAGTGTGACCTTCCTATGTTCAATATCTTATAACTTTTTCTATACTAGTTTAATTTGTATGATTATGATTTCTAATTAAAGCTAACATATATGGTTATAACATATCTAAATTTTAGACAAATTGGACTATTGTGGAATATTTTATGCAATTTATATTAGTGTTCTATTTTTTGCCCTGTTTTAGACCTTAGGCAGTTTTGGGACTCCAAATTTGCTTCTTCATATCCTACAAGTGTAAGTCATATTTGTATGAAAATTTGTATGAATTAGATATGTTAAAATGGAACATTTTTCATTTGAAACTTTCATCCATTCTACCTCTAAGGTCCTGATATGGTAGGGTAATTTTGACTAGTCAGAAATAGGGCTGGCATCCATACCAGTCTGATTTATGAAGGCCATAACTCACAACATACATAACATATTTGGTGAACTTTATGCCAAACTTTAGCTAAGACATGTACCGATAACTTTCATGTTTTTACCATTTACAGATTATGTCTATAAGGAGCTTAAAATAGCGAACAACTGATTGATCCTCCACAAGAGACTAAGCAAGTAGCTCAAATATGGAATAGACATGACTCTCTTGCCTATAACTCAACATCTGCCCATAATATGCTCCTAAAATTTTGTATACAACTAGAAACACAGATATCTACAACTTTTATGTTTTGAGTTTCCTCAAATATCGACTCTATCATATAGAAAAATAATCAAAATAGTAGATGATTCAGCTAGGTTCCTCAATTGAACCAGTTCCAGTCCAATGCCAATATCTTTCCACAAACACTAAATCATGCAAAACTATTTGTATAGTCTTAAACTTAAGACAGGAAACTACAAGTTTGGTGTTTTGGACTTCTTCAGATTCTGTCTCTAACATGATGAAAATGGAAGCCTATCTTTCTAGTAGAAAACAAAATTCCAAAATCTTTGAGCATAACCACTTAGTTGTTTGCATACTCTAAGACATAACCCATCAACCATAAATTTAATTTAAACACTAAGGAGGAGTAATTAACTTATAGCTGATCAATTTCTTCTTAGTTGGCTGCTGAACAAGTTGAGAGAAAGAAAAAAGAAGGAACACAATTGCTGGCTAGAAAATAGGATGAGGCAGCCCTTTTTATTTGTGTAAACAGACATTGTGGTTTTTTTTTAAACTTTTCTGATATTAATATTTAATTAGTTTAATTATTTAATTAATTTATTTATTCATTTTTATTATTTTCTCTACATTTTTACATATATCTAGTTAATGCCAAAAGAATTACTATATAGTCCAATAGTCTAATTTAATTAATTTAACTATATCCAATTTCATTTATTTCAAATTTAATCATTTTATTTAATTTCATTTTCAATATCTTGTGTCCTTATGTAAATTATAACTAGACATGTACGACTTGCTCCTATTGCGATGAACCAACTCATGGCAAGTTTACCTAATAAGCACGTTCTAGCTAAAATTCCCATGTATGCGTGTGTTTCATGTGAATTACATTTATAAAATGAATATGTCCAAATGGAATGCGTGTAATAATACATGTGGGAAAGTTGAGGGTGTTACACATGAGATGTTCAAAGTTAACATGTTGATGCTTGCTAAGAATAGTCGAGTACATTGGATGACCTGCTATGAGATGATCATATTGATTATGTATTCAAATGTCAACGATAGTCTCATCATAGCAATGGGGTAAGTATCCTTAGACTTAAGGTACTCAAAGATATCTTGGATACTGATTCTGTGCTTTCACTCCATTCCTTGTTGCCTTATAGAGGTCGCTCATGGGGTGGTGATTTGGTACAGCTTGAGGTATTCGAAGGTACTTGGGTAGCCAATAGAGGATTCACCACTCCGATAGAGGGAGAGTATACCCACAGCCTCTTATTGGGATCATTACTTGGGAATCTCTAGCCATAGTTGAAGTGTCCTGAGGATGGTCTTCAATAACAGGTCTAATAGAGTAATGAGTCCCAAGGACAAGATCTAACATCACTTAGGCTAGGTGTGACGTATTCAGTCTAGCAGGAGCTAACATATAGTCCATGCCATGAACCAAGTGAGGTATAAGATGGTGAAAGGACAAATTGCGTATATTGTTGTCTATGGAACGGTTTGTAGTCAAACCACTAACTTTCCGGTCAATTAGGGGTCATTATGTATTGCTAGATATCGCTCATGACTTGTTTAAATTATTTGATAATTTAAGTGGCCAACATAACCGGAAACCTAGTGGGTCACACGTATTGGAGATGTAAAGAATGATTAAAATGGCTTTGGATGAGATCGAAAATATGAGAAAATTATTTTCAGTCGGTTTGTAATAAGATCGCAGGGAAAAATTGTTTTCGGGGGTACGGGCCCATGCGAGCCCGCTGGCTTGGTAAACTTGCAATTGGCTAGCCCCAAAGGCCCAGGCAGGCTAATGCGCGCGCCGGTGTCCTAATTCCCCTATAAATTGGTCAATTGGCCAATTCACTATTCATAACTCTTTATTTTCTTCTCTCTTCAACTTTGATTTAGTTTTCTAATTTTCTTTTGGATCTAAAAGGCCCTAAAAGACATAAAATAGATAAGGAAGAATTTTTTGGGAGAAGAAAAATTTTTTGAGACAACAAGAAAATTAAAGAGTTTAATTTTCCTCTCATATGAACATATACCATTGCTAGCACTTTTAGGTATGTTCAAGCCATCTCCCTAGTAGTTTTTTCCTCTCATCTTCACGTGGATATTGTTAGGGACAATCCAAGATTGGATTGTTGTGGTTTGCTACAACCTAACAAGGTGAGAAGTTGAAGAAAAATCAAGAAATTATAAAGGTATAATTTATGAATTTTCTTTGGTTAAATTAGTTTTAATTGGCAGAGGTAGAATCCTTTGATTCGGGTTTTGAAAAATTTTGTTTTCTACTGCATAATATGTATGTGATATATGTTCAAAATCCATTAGAAGAAACATTAAAGAGTTTAATTTTTCCTCTCAAAGGAACATACTCATTGCTAGCACTTTGAGGTGTGTTCAAGCAATCACCCTAATGGTTTCATTCTCTCATCTTCGCGTAGATATTGTTTGAGACAATTCAAGATTGGATTATTGTGGTTTACTATAATCCAATAAGGTGAGAAGTTGAAGAAAATGAAGAAATTATAAAGGTATAATTTCAGAATTTTGCTTTGTCAAATTAGTTTTAATTCGCACAAGTCAATTCTCTTGTTTCGGATTTTGAAAAATTTTAATTTATGCTACGTAATATGTATGTGATACACATTCAAAACCCTTCAAAATCAACATAGGTAGGCAATTTTGATTTAAGTGTTGAAAGAAGTTTTTCTAATTAGAATAAAAAAATGCAATTCTCTAATTTACCTTTATTTTATTCATTAGAGAATGCATGCTAGGGGTGTATGGATTGCATGATGGATGATTATGGACCTAAGCCCAATGTGATTGAGCATGCATGATTAATTTTATTTTTATAGTAAATAGGGCTTGTGTGCCCTTGCTAGGGGTGTAAACGAGTCAAGCTACTGGTGAGGTACGCGAGCTCGACTTGTAAAATACTCAAATTTGACTCGAAGTTATTTGAGTCAAGCTCAAGTAGTTTGTCGGGTGGAGTTCAAGTATCATAATACTCGACTCGTGAAGTTCGTGATCTTAATCAAGTATCTCTTTTTTTTAATTATTTATAAAATTACTTTTATATCCTCAGTATTTTAAATTTCGAGTCGATTGGAGCCGAATATACAATTTATTAAAATTTTCAATTGATTTGAGCTTTATAGAGTCGAGCTTTTTAGTCGAATTTTGAACAATTGAAAAGAAGCTTGATCGAGTTCGAGTCGAGCTTGAGCTTCGAGTTTTTTAATTGAGTCAAGCTTGAGTTGGCACTGTGTCGACTCACTTGATTACACCCCTAGTCCCTGCCTCTCCTTATTTCTCATGTATTTCTTTTCTCATCTCCCTCCTCTCAAACATAACTTAAGGTTTTCTTTTTGAAAATAAGTAATTAGATTACATAAGGATAGGATAGATTGGAGATGCAAAGGAGTAAGAAGCAAGAAGGAGGTGCCATAAAGAAGAAAACCTAAAAATATGAATTTGATTTCTAAGTTTAGGTTATAACTCATGCATATTCCTAGGTTTGACCTAATCAATTCCCTTTGGCTTAAGGAATTGATTATAGAATGTCCATAATCATGTCATGCAGTGTAACTATCTTTTATATGTTCTTATGATGAATGGATATATAATTGCATGCCAATATAATGATGAGACCAAATTAAGAAAGTCCCACACACAATTAACATTAAAGCTAATGTCTTCCATTAATATGGTGAGAACCATAATTCTTTTAGAGTTAGAGTTGTTGGGCAAACCCAAGCCTGCTTTATAAAAATATGTTCAAACCATGGAAATAAGATTTCCTAATTAATGGACCGGCTTTAACAAGAAGCATTGATTTGTTGGGCAAATTTAAGGTCAATGTGGATTGAGGTGAAGTTGGGTAATGTATATGAGATATACACATATTAAGAGTTGATAGCCCAATGTAGGTGCACACACAACAGTTGATAGCACTAGATTCGATAGTTGTATGAGAATGCGACTGGTATGGATCATATACCTATCTTTGGAGCTAAGGTGGCTTGTTGGGCACACCTAAGGTCATTCTTAGAGACATTGGATATCGACCCACTTGGAAGAGTTCCAACGGGTTCTCTCATATTTATAATGAGAGCTATGGGTTCGCAATAAAATAATGGGAGTCATATTATGTTTTATTAAAGACCTAATATCATGGATTCATATACACAATTCTACAATCTCAATCTTTACATCTAGGTTATTAGAATCATATCATTCAATGTGAATCAAGGTATAATCACGAGTCATATATTTTGACTAACCTATGCTTCCTTGACTGGCTTAAAATTAAGAATAGTTCTCAAATCCAAAGGGTTGCCAAAGTTTTGGAATAACTGTTTTCCTTCCCTTACTGCTATGGATGAAAATGTTATGAACAATTTACATACAAGAAGTACTTGGATAGTGATGGATTAGTTCTATGTTATTCGAACTTCAAAAGCAACATGGAAATGGATGCAAAACCATTATGTATCATCTTAGGGAGATGGCCAATGAGAAAGCTCATACTAAGCGATATAAGATATCTAAATTGCTCTACCACTCTAAGATGATAGAAGGCAGATCTAAAATGTAACATGCATTATAGATAAAAGGAAAAGATAGAGAGACATCTTAAAAGGTATTTTTATTATGGCAAGAGTTGCAAAATGGAAATGGAATAACAAAGGTTATATGGAGTTTCAAAGAAGCAGAAGATAAGGCATATAGATGCACCTTTTACTTTAAGTAAATTTGTTAAAGAGGATAACATTATGTATTGTAATAACACATGGGTATTAGATACTACATATAGTTCTCACATATGCAAGATATGCAAGACCAAAAAGCAATAGATAGCTTAAGAAGGGAGAGTTGAAACTATGCATATTGCCTGTGAAGCAACAGTTGCTATAACAGTTATAAAGGCTTAAGTTTGGACACTCCCTAGTAAGCTTGTTTAAAGGATTAAATAGTTGCAGTTTTGTTTTAGTTTATGAATAAATAATATAATTTTGTTTAATAGTTGAACAAAAGTTTTTCATTTGACTATTAAGAACAATTGTTGTTCTATATGGTTAAATGGTATTCCTTATGAAACTAAAACACTATGAAATAGAGTTTATGATCTTGGAAGGCTTGATTTTATCCTCCAGGTCAAATTTAAAGGGTTGGTGACCTAAAATTGAAAATTTTGGCATTGTCAACTTGGCCATATAAAGGATAATCATATCAATAAGTTACAAGAGTGTGGAAACTTGCGATCAGTTGATTATGAATCATATGATACATGTGAATCTCATTTACTAAGCAAGTTGACAAAATCACCTTTTTACGAAAATGGTATATATGCAAAAGGGCTAATGACCTTGTGCATATAGTTGTATATGGACCAATGTTTATGCATGCCATAAATGGTTTGTATCGTCATGCCCATAAAATGGGTCTAGAAGTTATTATGATCATTTTGGATGTTAAAAATGTGTGGCATGAAAAAGGAAAAGAGAAGGAGTCAGCACTATTCACAACTCCTGCAGGCTGCACGACCCATGCAAGTTATAGTGGCTGAGGGTGTTGTTCACGACCTGTGTCGGTTGAGCATTGTACAAGACCCATGCTAGAATGCACGATCCATGGTGTGTGGGGATGGGGTTTTAAGGGCATTTAGAATGACCCGTGCTGGCTCACGGCCCGTTATCGGTGTCAGGTATATAAATACCTAAGTTCTCTATCATTTCAGTCATAATTTCATTCCCACTTGAGAAAAACCCTAGATTCATCTTCTTCCTCTCTCTAAGCACTAACCCACTCATAAATTTGCTCAAAACACTTGGGTTTATCATCATCAAAGTAAGGAGATCAACTTTTAGGTGTGGTTTGAAGAGAGAGAGAGACGAGTTTATGCAAGGGTGGAAAGAAGAACAAGGTGACCCGGCACCAAATTTGGCCTTGGAGGGTAATATAAGGGGATTTTGGTAAGTTTTAGACTACCTTAACTTCTTTGATCCATGAATTTCTTTGATTTCTCCTTCTAGCTAAAGAAAACCAAAAATCTAACAAAGTCGGGGTTATATGACCGAAATAGGGGTATATAGAGTGATTTTGAGTTTATGACCTAATTTTAGGAGTACACCAAAGTCGGGGTTTTATTAATGTAAGTCTTCATGCTAAACGGTATATACAGTATTTTAGGCTTATGCGTGGAAGGAAGACAACAACCTCAGGAAGGAGATCAATTTTAATCTGGCACGTGGGGGATAAGGAGTGCTTTTTGTAAAGGTTTGTACATATCTTCTTTATAATCTTCATAGGAGTATTGTACAAATATCATGAATGCTTGTGAAAATGTATTAGAAATGTTAATATAAGAACATAAATGGTAGTAATAAATGCATTTTTAATAAATGAAATGAAATGTAGTAATGACACAAAAATGAGGTTAAATGAATAAGCATAAAAGAGAGGTAAGGGTTATCGAAGATGGTTATGCATATGAACACTGTATTTAAATGCTAAATTATGATGATGTGGATTGATAATTTGTTGTGATGTGTTTGTATGGGCTTTTAGGCCTAGGAAAGGATAGAATTAAACATGGTACCATGTAGGGAAGGACAATATGGCTTAAGGCCAGTATTTGGCACCATTGACCATGTTTTAAAAGACAAAGGTGGCTCGAGGCCGGTATTTAGTGCTCTTAGTCTTATTGTGGAGGTGACTTGTGGTTGGTATTTGGCGTTGTCAACCAGGGAAGCTTGGTGGAGCTCGGAAAAGTATTTGAAACTTATGAATATGGTTATATATGATATACACTATGAAAGGTTTGTGATTTATTTTCTTATGATCGTGGAATGTTTTAAAGTATTAAAGGCAAGATATACAGTAAGTTTGGTGGGTTATATATTTATATACACATAAAGATAGCATGTTTAAATGTACCACTAAGCAAGGTTTGCTTAGCGTGTGGATGTTTTTGTCTCACACGCAGATTGTAGATAGTTGAAGAGTTGACAAAGAGGATAAGCCACTGAAGAGAAAAAGGACAAACTTATGGGGTTGGTGATATGTATATTCCTTTTTCTTTCGATTTTGTATTTTGGGTTGGGCGTAGTTACATTTGTACATACCTTGGGCATAGTTACATTTGTACATGCCTTGGGCATAAAGGAAATGTCAATTTGTAACTCTTCATATTTTGGAAAAGTTTGCAAAGCTTTGGCCAGTGAAATCTTTATATTTTATTTTGATATTTATAATTGTTTTAATTTTAGCATGTTTGAATATTTCATTTTTATCAACACATCATAGCCATGGTACATTAACAGGTTTAAACTTTTCATGTTTTGAAAGTCATGCATGGTAATAGCCTTCCGTATATTTAGAGGAAATTCTAATTATATGGTGGGTGTTATATTTTGGTATTAGAACTAAGGTTTAGGCAATTCTAGACCTAACTGGGGGTTTGGGTATATCTTGTGTAATGCCCACAATTTAGGTCATAGAATTTATGGGGATTTTGAGGGGTATTTTGGTAATTAAAATTCAATTTTGGCTTTTTATATTTTGGTGGGTAGAACCAAATCTTGCTCGGGAAAGGTAATCTCGCGATCGGGAGAGGTCTCCTGCTCGGGACACCCGTTTTCCCGGTTGGGATTGGCCTTTGGTCTGCATGTTATATATACATATTTTTGCACCCTACTCCATACAAATGAGAAACCCAGCTGACACCTGTAAAGGGTTTTAAGCATGTATCACACATATATTACGCAGTGGAAAATAAAAATTTTCAAAACATGAATCAAAAGATTCTACTTGTGCCAATTAAAAACTAATTTAACAAAGTAAAATTCATAAATTATACCTTACAATTTCTTGACTTTTCTTCAACTTCTCACCTTGTTAGGTTGTAGCAAACCACAACAATCCAATCTTGGATTGTCTCTAACAATATCAACGCAAAGATGAGAGGATGAAACCACTAGGGAGATAGCTTGAACATACCTCAAAATGCTAGCAATGGTGTATGTTCATTTGAGAGGAAAAATTAAACTCTTTAATTTTTCTTATTGTCTCCAAAAATTTTTCTTCTCCTAAAAATTTTTCTATGTCTATTTTATGACTTTTGGAGTCTTTTAGATCCAAAAGATAATCAGAAAAGTAGATTAAAATTGAGAGGAGAAGAATTTGAAGAGGCATGAATAGTGCCATGCCCATTTTGGCCAATTTAAGGGGTGATTGGCATGTTGTTGCGTGCAGCCCGCCTGGGCCTGCTGGGTGTCACGGGCCCACACACTTAGGACCGTGTGGCGCTCACTTGGGTCGCGTTCAAGCAAGCCAGCCAATGGTTATTATGCTAATTCTGCATATATAAGATGGGACACGGGTTAGATTCGGGCCAATGACCGAATAATCGATAGCATTTGTAAGCACGGTATGATAGCATAATCAAGAAAGGCATAGAAATATGGCATCATGTCAAAGAGGCCCAACCACAAAGAAAGGCACAGAAATGAGTAGAAATTGTGCTAGTATTTCATTATATGCAATTGAGCATTACAAAGATTGTCAAACCATTAGATAACGTTCATGTGGGCAAGGGGGCAACCCACAAGGCGAACGAACCCGTTAAGCATTCGATTCGAGCAACTAGTCCAATTGGTGACTAGTCACTCCCCCTTAAAAAGCATTAGGGCATGTTAGGCCTTGGCAGGAGGAAACATGAATATTTTCCACCCATCACCCCCTTGAAATTACAAAAATAAAATTAATTTTGAAAAGACTATTTCGCCCTTTCATTGCATGATTCTTCCCCCATTACAAGATGTCCCCCCTTACACTGGGCAGGCCTAGCAGGCCAATCGGCAGCCCTAATAGGCTAACGGGCCCGTATGGGCCCATCAACTCCTCGAACGATTTTTTTCGCGCTCTTATCGAGATCCGACTCGAAATAATTCTCTCAAATTTTGGATCCCATCCAAAGCTATTTTACTCATTCTTTACATCTCCAAAGCGTGTGACCCATTAGGTTCTCGGTTATGTTGGCCACCTAAATTATCAAATAATTTAAGCAAATCATGAGCGGTATCTAGCAACACATCATGATCCCCAATTGATCGGAAAGTCAGTAGTTTGACTACGAATCTTTCCATAGACAACAATATGTGCAACTCGTCCTTTTAGCATTCTATACCCCACTCGGTTCAGAGCATAGACTATCTGTAAGCTCCCGCTAGATTGAATACGTCACACCTAGCCCAAGTGATTTTAGATCTTGTCACTGAGACTTATTACTCAATTAGACATGTCACTAGAGACCATCTTCATGACAATTCCACTCTGGCCAGAGATTCCCAATTAATAATCCTAACAAGAGGCTGTGGGTATACTCTCCCTCTATCAGGAGCTATGAATCCTCTGTTGGCTATCCAATTACCTTCGAATACCTCAAGCTATACCTAATCACCACCCTATAGGCGACCTCTACGAGGCAACAAGGAATGGAGTCAAAGCATAGAATCAGTATCCAAGATATCCTACCTCAAGTCTAAGGATACATGCACCATTTCTATGATGAGACTATCATTGACATTTGAATCGATAATCCATATAATTGTCTCATAGCAGGTCATCCAATGTACTTGACTACTCTTAGCAAGGATCCACGTATTAACTTTGAACATCTCATGCTCATAGCTTATAAGATCTACTACTTGATCCAATCAAGGAGTATAACATGTGCTAGTCTATCCGGATCAACAATGTCCCATCTTGTTGATCCTATGACTAGAGATAATTTAGATACTAACATAATTAGACATGATAGGAATCTCATAATCATGATCCCATCATGATTTCCTTCATGCTATGTTTCATATCTTGGACTTTCATTAATCAGTTTAAGATCTATATCAATTCATATGCAAATGAATACTAATATAATGAAAGAATGTCTTTATAAATGTGTACACTAAGTGCCTGAGGTGATTACCTTTTGGGCACATCTCTAACAGGATTAGTAGGGATCACCATAGAATGTGTTGTGCAAATGGCACCAATTGGTTAGTTGAACAAATTTCCAGAATAGAGAACAAAGAAGCATATGCATTATAAAAAAATGGCATTGGAATGAGGCCTTTTTCCCATATGAGTCATGATGGAAATTGTCTTCGTCCTTAGTCACTCAATTGAGACAATATTGCCAATAGCGACCGATAGCTGGATGAAACCATTTATTGAATGATTGGAGGAAGGAAAGGTACCAGACAAACAACAAGTAGGAAAGAAGCTCCTCAGAAATGTAGTAGACTATTCTCATCAAGATGACATTCTTTATCCAAATCCAAACCATGGTGGTGATGCATGGAGAAGGAAGACAGAGACTACATATCGGTCTCGCTCAGTGATGGTACCAAGGGTCAAGATCTAATAAAGGAGGTTGTCATGGATATCGCTATCTGAGACCACATGAGCAAGTTCATTATACAAGACCACACGAGTGAAGATTAGGGCTGTAAACGAACCAAGCTGTTCGTGAGCTATTCAGGTTTCGATTTGAAAAAAAGCTTGTTCGAATTCGTTTGTTACTGTTATCAAGCCGAGTTTGACCTCGATAACCTTTTGGAATTCAAGCTTAAGAGTATTTAGTTCTTAAGCTCGCGAACGTGTTTGTTTATAGGCTCGCAAATGTGTTTGTTTAAAGGCTTACGAATATGTTCGTTTACAGGTTCGCAAACGTGTTTGATTATAGGCTCGCAAACGTGTTCGATTGTAGGCTCGCAAACGTGTTCGGTTGCAGGTTCACAAACATATTCGTTTATAGACTCACAGATGTATTCATTTAAAGGCTCGCGAATATGTTCGTATATTATATTAATATTTTATTATTTATATTCTATTTTAATATATTAAAAATAATATTATTTTAAGAATGAGAATGGTGATATAGAAAATGTAGTATTATTTGTAGTCTTTACACTTATTATATAAATATAATAAAATTTATAACTTATAATTATATATACTTTAATCCATAAAATTAAATTTATAAATTTTTTAATTAATTAGCAAAATTGATATTACAAATAATTTTATATGCTAAAATTCTATAATAGTAGTATAGAAAATTGAATTCATAACCTTTGTATAATTTTGATATAAGCTAACAATTAAGAAAATTATCTTTATTGTTAATTAAAAAATATTTATAAAATATTGTTATTTTTTATTTTAATTTGTATATCATTAATTTTTTAAATATTTATAATTTATTCTAATTATATTATGTTATATATATAAAAATTAAATTAAGGCTTAGCCCATATGTAGCTCTCTGAATTTTTTATTTTTTTTGTTTGCCCCCTATATCGGTTTTTTCATCCAGTTGCACCCTAAATATCATTTTTGGGCCAATCTACTTCCTCTAATATTTAAAAAATATAACAAGTAACTAACTTACGTTAATATGACAATCGAAAGATGGATTGAGAGTTAGTGGACTTTCTGTTTGTAATGCTAGCATAAAAGTGACTATTTGTTAGGTTTTTGAAATGTTAGAAGGGGTACATTGGTCCAAAAAATAATGTAAATAGGCAATCAGATCCAAAACCGATTTAGGGGGTGAACTAAAAAAAATAAAAAATTTATGTGTTCTATATGGTTAATGCATAAAATTAATATATGATTTAGTCAACTAATTTAATTGTAATTTATTATAATAAGTGTTATTATTTATTCTAATTGTATTATATGATTCTTTATTAAAAAAATTATAATATATCAAACTTATTCATTTATTTTGATTTATTTGTTTTCTTAATTATCTCCGGTTTGATATTAATAGTTATATGTAGATCAATGATATATTTCAAACGTTAATTATTCTCAATATATATATATATATATGTATATATATATATATATATTTATCAATAATTAATCATCTTTTAATTGCTATATTGAAACTAATTAGAAACAAATAATATCTAACATTATAGTTAATAATTAGGTAAAGGGTTGGTATAGTGTGATGGAGGAGAGTATGACACAACGTAATCATATTTACCGGAAGGTTCTCCCAATAGACCAACTGAAGGATCTCCTTTGTCATGCTTCTCATGGAACAATTTCAATGACTTTCCCCTGCCGAGTTTCACTTCCATTGGTCCTGATATTTGTCAAATTGTTAAGATGGTCCCATGGCCTCCTACTCCAAAGGCTCAGCTTCGTGATGAAGACGAAAAAATGGAATATGAGCTTCTATGAACTCTCCTTCATCCCTGATGATTAGAAAGTTCAAGAAACAAACATACCCCTTCTAAACTCTTATCATACTTTCCAAAAACACAAATCCTCTTTCACCATTTCCATTAAAGCCTTATAAATCAAACTTTAAGCAATTTTTTTTAATAACAAAACTTATAAAGCAAAATCATCGGTCATTTTTTATATACTAAAAATTTAATATTAAAAGAATATGAGAAAATAAATTAAAAGTTTACAAAAAATAAAATTTATAAATTCACAATATATATATATATATATATATAAGTCATTTGCTTTATGTCTAATTCAACTACATACACTTTACTTTTTAATTTTTTATTAAATATTAAAATCTATTTTTTTAACTGCATTAAGTATTATTCTTACATTATTAATTAATTTAACTACAATCAATTTATTCTCTAATTTATTTTTTAAAACATATCATCTAATTTCGTAGCAATCCCTAATATAATTTTTCTTAATTGTATTATTAGAAAATTGCTAAAAAATAATTCATATAAATAATTATAATGAGTCAATCAAATAACATGATCAAAACTTCAAAACTAGATATCACATGGATCTAAGTTTATGTAGATATAAATATATTTAGTTAAAACTAGTTGTATATATGCTAGATTTATATAAACATAATTAGATCAATACAGATATACTTTCAATATGAGAGCCACTTATATAATTGGATTAAAAAAATAGATTTAGAGTATCACGTCAATACTAAACCAAATAAATTCCTCCCGAGACTATATTTTATATGAAATTAAAAGTATGTATATTTAATTATTAAAAAATAAAGAATATAATTATTTTGATACAGAAGTGAAAATTTAGAGTTTTTTATACAAATGCCCACATATATATCATATAAAATTTAAAATACTTCAATATTAATTTAAAAATTAAAGAAAAACCCTAATCTCTTAATAAAAAAATAATTAAAAATCTAAGTATATAAAGTTAACGTTCTCAATCTCATTTTAAACCCTAGAGCAGTCACCCTCTCTTCTTCTCCCTTCTCTACTGCAGCCACCCTTTCCTTCTCCATAATTCCCTTTTCTCCATAACAGCGGCACTCCTCTCCACAACCGTAGCCACAGCCGCCTTCTGCTCCACAGTTAAGTCAAGAGCTGTCAAGCCGAGGCAGTAAGTGATACCTAAGCTGGAGCTACAATTGATCCATCTGGTTTGCCAGTCAGTGTGAGAGAGGCAAAGATTGCTCAAGAAGTTTCTTTCTCCACTGCACTTTCTACAGATAAGGCTTCAGAGATGCTTCCTAAATCGATAAGGCTTCAACTGTTCAAAATGGGTTTGCTTTCCCTTCTCTGATTTTTGGATTTTTTTTCTTGTTGTTCTTTGCTTATTCTATGATCAATTTGATGGGTTGGGTTGTTTGAAATGTAAGATCTTGAGCATAATAATAGATTAATTTGTGGTTATTTGTGTGTGCATATGGGTGGGCTTTACTTGTGATTTCTATTTCATATAAGTGTACGTGTCCATGTGGTTTGTGTCTGCTAAGTGGGTTTGTGCTTGCATTTGGTTGCATAAAATTCTTTGATATGAATGAGATATTGAAGGGTCGAAAAAAGGATCCTGTTGATTATAACATAGTCTGCAAGGTTAGCATTGAACCCATGTTAAATCACTTCATGTTTCTACAATCACTGTCAGATTTTGACCCCTAATTCAACTCTAACTCCATAATTTAATTTTCTGAAGTCTTACACCAGAACAACATCTAAAATATTTCCAGAAATTATCTTTGTGATTCTAAATTGAAGTGACCGGCACAAAGATTGTCAAGAATCAATCTTTCTCTTAGCTTCTTATTCGAGTCACTAATCTTGAACATAAATATGATATCCATCGTCTAACAAAAAATAGTTAATTATTTAAAGGAAATTAGTTGAAAGATAATGAGATTATAACGTAAATATTGCAGTGAAAAGAAGATGAATGAACGTTAAACTTTATATGCATCTTTTATCTTTTATCCTTACTTTTTTTTTTCTTTAATCTTTATTATAGGACTCACTTGATTGCTGGGAAAGACAACTTGAACTATCACTATTCTTCTATTTCCATTGAAATTCATGCAAGCTGAGGTTTTTATTTTGTAGAAAACTTTGAACAAATGGATATAGGTGATTATATATTTGATTTTAACTTTTTTCCTTTTTCTCTTTCATACTTCTACGAGCATTTGTTTTCATTTTTTTATTTATTATGGGTGGTGAATAATGTAAATAATTGAAAACCATAGAATACTCACTTGGTGTTTGTTTGTTTTCCAGGTCTTTGATTCATCATTTCCATCAATCTTACTTCAATCTCAAGAGCAAACTGTTAATATGTAAGATAAGTAGAGGCTCTGCATGATTTTGTTTTCCTATTAGAGAATGTATATATATGGGAAAATCTCATTGTGTTGCATTTTCTAGTTGGTAAGTTGATACAATGAATTTCCAGTGGTAGATTTGGGGCCAACCATTTCATAAAATTAAAAGGACCTCAATTGATAATATGGCTCCAACAGAAGCAAAGGAGAATTATGGGATACTAATTTTGGATCTCTATGGCATTTTTATTTGATTTGGCACCAATTGTGATAGATTATAGAGATATTCATTGTGATTATTTGTATTGATTTAATTATTTGCACTTGTAGTTTTATTTTTCATATGTTTTGTATTTGTGACTTGTAATTTGAGCTATTATAATTTGATCTTATGTTAGTACTTGTTATTTGTGTATTGATTCTTTTTTTTAATATTTGAGCAATATTTTCATTTTTCTTGCTTTATTGTATTGATTTAATTTCTAAATTTGTATTTATATGTTTTCTTTCAAATTTAAATTTTTTAAAATGAAATTTGATAAAGGAGCTCGAGTATCGAGCTCAAGCTTGTTTATATGATTATCAAGCTCGATTTCGAGCTAAGTTTGTTAAGTATACTTAATGAGTATTCAACGAATCGAGATTGAGCCGCTTGAGAATCTACTAATTTTAATACGAGCCGAGCTCGAGCTTAATATTAAAGCTCGAATTGAGCTCGAGTTAACTAAAAATCTAATAACCAGAGCTCGAGCTTCTCACTATTCAGCTTGACTCGTTTATAGCCCTAGCGAAGATCTGACTTATAAGACCGATTATGATGATTGAAACCTGCAATCGCACTTTTGAGATGGCTGATTGAGACAATTAAGGAAACAATAAGGGCAGGTAGAGATCTACAAAGATAAGGACACCATGTTAGGCACAACTAACTATTGATCATGGCGAAGACTCAGGTTGAAGAATACCACCGTAAGCTCTATTGTTCGATAGAAGGAACAAGAGGAATTGATGATCTTCCTATAGTAGGGTTAATTATTGAACCACTATTGAGATCCTGACAGAAGAAAGTGAGATCATTGTGATAAGAGATAGGAAAATAGCAAGAGAAACATGCATGGTAGATCAGACAACAATGTGGAATCATTGTGTTACAACATTGACAATGGAGACCCTAGACACTAACTGCTCAGAGGAGAGAGCCATACCCTAGAATTATCAGTCATCAATAGCTGCATTTGGTATGAAATATATTCAATAGTTGCATTAAATATGGAATACTCTTAACTTTAGAGGATATTAGCAATAGATGCACCAAGTATGAAATATATTCAAAATGCATGCTCTTGTTACTCCTACAAATATTGCTAGGATTGGGTTAATGCATAATTATTTCTTTAAATAATGATCAAAGGAGATCTCAACATGAATAAATCTCTAAGGAGATAACAATGAGTATCTCTGAGGAGATTCATATAAGTGAATCTCTAAGGAGATGACAATAAAGAATATCTCAGAGGAGATCTATATAAGTAAATATCTAAGGAGATGACAATAAAAAGTATCTTTGAGGAGATCCATATAAGTAAATCTCCAAGGAGAAGACAACAAAGAATATTTCTAAGGAGATTCATATAAGTAAACACTACAAGAATTTAGTAAAATAGCCCATAGGAGATGGTGTCGCTAAAACCATATAGCGACGCTATAAATGCTGTCGCAATTCCAAGTATAGCGACACCATGGAAAAAGGTGTTGCAACGCAGCGACTCCAGCAAAGGCATCGCTACATTAAATAGTGCGTCGCTAAAAGTTAGCAACAGGAACAATCAGGCGGCGTAGGTTTCATCTTTTTAGAGATGCCTGCTGAGCGTTGCTATACCAGCGACATGGCTATTGCGTTGCTAAATTGTAGTAATTAATTAAATCAAATATTTTAAGCAACAAAGTCCTTGATCGCTACAAGCGTCGCTATTTTTTGATAATTTAAAAAAAAAATCTTTCCAAACATTAATCAACCTAAATATTATATTATTTATCATATTCACACCATCCAACATTCAACATAATCCAAAACTCATTATTTTAATAAACTCAAATATTAAATTAAAATACAACATCATTAATTCAAATTTTAATATTCAAATTAATCACAACCAAGATAATTAATGCCCCATTGGCATTGTCCAAATACAACACAAGCATCAACATGAGTATAACTAATTACTTCTAGAAACAAAAAATAAAAAATTACAAAAGTAAAGCACTCTAAAAATTACTGCCAGTAAATAAGCACCTCATCCCCATCGACTCTTACCTGAAAAATGCAAATAAATAGTTAGCCTTTGATTAAATGTTTGCACTTTAACTTAGAAACATGAATGGATTTACAAATCTTGTACCACATAAGTAATTCGCTCGTACACATACTATCATATATTGAACTTATACAAAATTCACAAAAGTGACAGAAAGAACAACCATGCAACAAACTTTGAAATGAATTAGTAATATAGAAATGAGCATATATACAACAGCAAAGAATTAACAAAAAAAGCTGGAAGCATACTAATATAACTATTGTTCTAACTATTACTGATAATCCAAAAAGCAACACCAAGTCATTGCTGGAATTATATTAATTTGTCTTTGGACATTGAGAAAAAAAGCACCTCCTAATGTACAATATAAATTGAATTGAAATCTGCTAGCATACATATGAAAGGCATGTAAGAAATCAGTTAATAGCTTAATATTCTAACTTATGGTAGATAAAAGGAGGCACATAGAAGCAAAAGGGGAAAAGAAAGAAAGGGCTAAAAATTGAGTCATTTAAGTTTGTCCCATTTATCTTTTCACACCAGCTGATGCTCATAGAGAGAAGACACTCATATGAAAATACAATATTAACAATCATCTACAGACAATTAAGTTCCCCAAGATTAAAATAAGTTTTGATTGTCATTAATAAAAAAAAACCATGCACTAACAAAAATGAATATGTGTTCATTGTTAAATTTGAATACTAGAAGAGAGATAAGATACTCTATATATAAAAAATGGTTCAATTTATAATTACAGCTGAAAAGTTATAATAAATGTAAAGGATTTTTAAAAAGTAACACTTCCACAACGGCAGCA
>CATIWF010122463.1:0-34792 GCA_949630135.1 Balakata baccata
AGCAAATATGAAACCGTAATAGACAATGCAACACACACAAAGCTAAATACTAAACAGAAAAGAAATATATATAGTCAAGGTTTTAGGAATCACATAAGATAAAAGAGAAATGAAATTTAACTCATCTACTAATCGATTTCAATCTTGACAACCTCACCAACATCTTCAATGCTATCTTTTTTAGGCGGAGAAGGAGGAACTGCAATCCTTGGCGGCCCTCTACCTTTCTTCTTGTTCCGTGGCCTCGCCTAATATCATTCCCCCAAAAGCAATCGTGAAATTCCCAAAAGTAATTCCATATTCAATTGATAAGAATTCATTCATACGAGTAAGTGGGGGGTACTCACGTTGCCGAATGAGTGATTGAAACGCTTCCCTCTTTCAGTCTTCTTGTCGTCTCTGCTGCAGTAAACTGTACCACAAAAAAAATAGTTCCAAAAGACATGAAACTCAAAAGTTCATTCTAGAACAGAATCCACACAGGCGTGTGGATTCGACACTCCCGTGTGGATCCACACGGCTAGGCCACTGACACGCCCGTGTGGACTCACACGGTCGTGTCGTTTTGCCTGTAGGAAAATAAGGCAGATCCACACGGTCATGTGGATCCACACGCCCATGTGGATTCTGTTCCAGAATGAACCTTTGAGTTTCATATCTTTTGAAATGTCAATTTCTAATGTTTCAAAGATTAATTTCACCATTATTTGAGAGTCACAAAGACATTATTAGCAGTCTTTAAAGGAAATTAATCACAATTAATTTATTTTCTCTTCCATCTAGTATAAATAGGTGGTTTAGGCTTGAATTTTGAGAAGTTGATGAAGAGTATACTTTGTTTGTTCTTGAATTGTTTCTTTCTTTTTTCTCCTTCTTCTCCTCAAGTGATAGAGCTTGTGGCAAAGTAAAGTTTGCTGTAAGTAGGTATTGTGTGTTCAATAACTACTTGGAATCTGTTGTATCCTGGGAGACAAACGCCAGTTATCCTAAACACCCGTGTAGGAGGTGAATTTGTCTTAAAGAAACTGTGTGTTATACAGGTCTCAGATTAGTTTTTCCATTTCTACTATTTTGAATATTAAATTAACAATTCTCCTATATTTTCTTTTATTTTTTCAAACAAATTTAAAAATTATACTATTTATTTCCTGAAGTTTTAATATATTGCACAAATATATCTCTGCAATTTTAATTTACTAAATTAATACTCTCCTAAATTTTTTCAAATCTCAAAAAATAATAGTGTATTATATCAATGTACATGAGACAAATAGTATTATTTTCCTAATAATAATATTTTCTTTTCTCTTTTCCTTTCTTAAACTGCAACCATCTCTCTCATTTACTTACTATTTTCTTTCTACCAAATACATTACCATAAAAAAAAAAAAAAGGCTTGTCTTTAAGTAAAACTCATAGGTCTTCTAAGGAAAATCATATTCTCCATATTGTTTTAAAACCTAACTGAAGCAAATCAAAGAAAGGGATTGATATGGGTGGTTCGGCTATGAAGAGTCCGTCAGGAAAAGTTTATGCATGAGCTAAGTTAAGAAAAGGGAAATTAGGCCAAGAGAAGGTCGAATTCGGGCTGAGAAGGAAAGAAGAAAATAAGAAAAAGAGAAAAATTAAGAAAGTTCACAACTAATACACTTCACTGTGGGGGAATAAAGAGGTAAAAATGGTGGGTGGGAGATAGCTCAGACGGAGTCAAAGAAACTGAATTGGGTAATGGTGGGAGGGAGATGGCTTAGATGATGTCATTCGTTTGGTGGAGTGGTGTTAATGGTAACTGAAGACTTAAAAGAATAAAATTTACTAAAAGAGGAAGACGTCATTTTTCTTGAGGGTTAAATGTGAAAAAACACTGACAATAAAAAGCCAACTGCATTTTAATGTATTTATAGATTTTTCTTAGAGATTAAATGTAGAAAAACACTGTAATAGCTACGGTAAGAAGCCAACCGCAGTTTTAAAGAATTTTTCTGTTTATACCGGCGTTTTTTTTTCTTTGCTTGACTTGAACCTCTCCCTGCTTAATCTTCTTTTTCCAAAATTCCCATTGTCATTTTCATTGCAAATCGACAATGGCAACGGCAACGGCAAGTGTGGTTCCACCGTCGTCCACTCCTTCCCAATTGTTCTATCTCGTTTGTCCTGTCATGGGAAAACATTGAGTTCGTATCCAGTGAGTCCATTGATTTATGCATTCTCAAACACATCAATAACATACTGAATCATCAGTTTGTTCAATGTAGACTGAAAGGAGTACTCCAAATTGGAAAAAAAAAAAAAAAATTTCCACCAAACATCCCCGCCCCCTGACCACACCCACACACAGAGAAATCAATTGGAAATCTAAAGGCCATTTTTCTGCAATAATCAGTGAATTTAAATTAAAGGGATCACTCATTCATAAAACTAGTGGATCTATATAATCTGATGGTTGAGACATTATTCTCAAAATCTGAAATCAATATAAACTAAAAAGCAATCGAGTACTAGAGAAATGAAAGAGAAGCAAGGGAGCTTGGAAATGACAGAGCAGACGACGTCGAGCTTCACATGCAAACACGTTTTACCCATTAACAAGCCAAAGCCGAACTCCTCACAAGCTTGTTTTTCTTTGATTGCCTTGGCCACTGTGCTGGTTGGAAAGACAATTTCTTCTTCACTTCATTACTCTTCTACCATCATTTATTTTAGCTAGGTTGTCATGCGGCTTGGAAGGAAATGAAAGAAGATAAAGGATGGAGAAGGACTTGGCTTTGGTGGAGAGAAGATGATGGACGGCAAAATGGTGGAAAGAGGAAGATTAATAAATTTTTGTCTTAAATTTTTTTAAAGTGTGCCCACCAAAAGTTTATTTATATTTTGATTAAAGAAACCATTAATTATATTAGTTGATTAAAAAAACCATTAATTGCATGTATAGCACTTGTACTACATGCACGAAGATTAGGAAATAATTAGGATTATTTAATTATATTAGTCTAATAGTTAGTCAAATATCCAATCATAAAATAATATAAAAATATTATATAAAATAACAAATAAATCAAATTTAAATAATATTAATATTAAATTTATATTAAAGTAAATAAAATATTAATTCTAATTTTTTCTTAGATTAGCGCACCCTAGATTTATTTCTTCATTGTTCATGTCCCAAATGAATGAATTTTTTCAATAAATTATACTAACAAACTCATCATAATGTACCCTATGTCTTGGCGTTCTCAATTCGTAACTCATATATCTACGAATAAATCATAATAAAACAGTTTATTACATATCACTACCTCACAAAAACTTCATGTATCATATATTAGTCATATGTAGCAAATAACTGATTGAAAAAATGATAAAAGAACAGAAAAAAAAAAATTTGTTTATCTATGAAATAAGTGAACAAGAGTGCGGTGAGAAAAGTATAAAATTCTATTAATTATTTAATAAAACAACCCATGTGTTATATATATATATATATATGATATATGTTGCCTATATATGAGTTATATATATCACTATATATAGTATACATATAGCATACGTATAACCAAATTATAATAGATATTGCGGTTTGAATTCATTTTTGCACAAAACATTATATGTTAGTTATATGTTAGCTATATGTAAAACAAGTGAATGGATTATTCCCGATCAACACTTAAACAGTGGTTTTTAAAACTCAAAATGTCCAATCCAAGATTTTTCGACCCTTTAAGTCCGTTTTCGGTATTAGATTCGAGAAAGGAAGGTAGAAAATAGAAGAAATGAAAATCGTGCGTTAGCCCTCAAACGGTGATTCTTGGAGCTCAAATTGTCCAGTCTAAAATTTTTCAATCCTTTGAGTCCATTTCCAGTATTAGATTTGAAAAAGTAAAGCGAAAATAGGAGAAACAGATAGAGTAGCCCTTAAGCGTGATTTTTTGTTTCCCAATCAACCCTCGAATGGAGGTTCCCGAAGTTCAAATTGTCTAGTCCATGATTTTTCAACCTTTTGAATTTATTTTTGGTGTCAAAATTGTAAAAAAAAAAAGTCAAAAAATAGGAGAATAGGAGAGTACGGCTCTTATGTGCGATTAGCTTCTCACTGATCTCGCATATCTTGTAGGATTTTGGAAAAATTAATATTACCATAGTGATAAGAATATGGAAAGTTAGTTGTGATTCGAATTTTGTGATAATCAATGATAATTTGAGTGGTAAACGGAATTAGTTGTAGTGTATAGAGAATGGCAGCAAAAGAAAGAGAGAAGGGACAAGGAGAGAGAAGAAAAAAAGAGGAAATTGGAATTTAAAAAATGCGAAAGTTCAAATTTGAAATTTCCTCTCTAAAAGAGAGTTTGTGTCCAAAGCCCAATTATAAAATAAGAATGGATTTTAGAAAAGAAGAAAGTATATGATTCGCGCCGCTTTGGTTAAGTTCTCTTTTACACGTTTAGGATGATAATGGTTGTTAAAGATTTCTATTCCATCCTATATTTGGAAATAATATCTATCTGAGGTTTCTGTTTGGAATAAGATATTATAGGGCATTAAGAATGAAAATAATATTGAAGAATGTCATTTATACGTATAATGTATATTGTCCTTAAGAGAAATGTTAAATATTCGATAGAGTGTATCTTATCCAGCCCATTTTATGACCAACCAAAGCAGAGAAGAATGTTTATTAAATTTTTTTAATGTATGAAAGGGTATTAATTTAAAATAAATATTAAATATCTTTTTTACGTTATATTTTTTATTTATAATAATTTAAATTGCGTAAATCATCAAGTGAATCAATTTGTAGTTAATGATATGATTAGTTTTGTAAACACTGGCTACGTACCAATTTGTTACACATAACAATGGAAAAATAATACAGAGAAGGGGCCAATTACGGCATTTTAATGAAGTCGTGGCAATGGACATAACGGCAGTGGAAGTCCAACCCAAATAAAGCTTGGTAAAGGAAATTTTGACTCACAATCCCTGTTCCAATGATCCAATCCACCATGAGAGATGCCCACTAAATAGCCTTTTCATAAAAAAATAGTCACCATTTAGGCGAGAATAATAAGAATAATAAAATGTTATTTTTCATCTCATTAACTGTCACTTAATTATGTTCAATTACCGTAAAATCACTAAATTTTTTATAAAAAAAAACAAAATTTTGTTCGTCTTTCGCTTAAATAACTTCCAACTAAATTTGTTGAATAGACAATAAGAACTACAAGCTGATGTTACATCGAATTTTTTGCCAAAAAAGTTGAATTCAAAAATCATTATGTTCAAAACTGATTCATGGTAGCTTTGGTCACTAATTTTTTCCGATAGTGCTAGATATGAACTAATTCTCTTGTAACTGGTAATGCTTGTTTTTTCTCGTAAAATCAAATTTCTCGTTGTCTATTCATTAAATTTAGTTGCAAGTTATTTAAACAAAAGGAAATTAAAATTTCATTTTTTTGCAAAAAAAAAAAAAAATTTAGTGATTTTCCTATAAGTGAAGCAAAATTCAGCGATTACCAATGAAACTAAATACGACATGTCATCATTTCCACCTAGGTATGACATGCGGTAGCTAATGTAGCACAATAATTTTGAAATTGTTGCCACATCACTTGCCAACTCACCCAAAATAATAGGAGATAATTTTTGTATAATTAATATAAAAGTTCAGTAATTTTACTATTAAAAAAATCATAATTTTGGAGCAAATAATCGGTGCAATTAACTAAAAAAAGGCGGAGGAATAAAAATTTGCAATAAGTTTAAATTTAGAGTATGCAGGTGAAAATTAGAAATAAAAATTAAAAATGAAAGTAGATAAATGTTATTATTATTATTATTATTAGAGAATCTTACAAAAATAACAAAAAGCGGAAGATAATTGCAAAAATACTGTCTTCTAAAGTTTTTTTCAAAAATATCAAGCGCTTAAAATTTTTTTCAAAAATACTGAAATCGTCCAAAATCACTGTTTATCTAAGGTTTACCACAAATAAATGAAAATTGAATTTTCAAAATATTTTTCAAAAATTTACTTAAAGTTTACTCAAATTATATTTAATATTTACTAAAAAAAAATAATGAAAATTGAATTTACATAAAGTTTACTTAAAGATTTATCAAAATTTACCCAAAGTTTACCACAAGTTAATTAAAATTGAATTTATAAAAAGTTTTTTAAAGATTTACTTAAAGTTTACTCAAATTATACC
Organism: Balakata baccata; assembly: GCA_949630135.1. Classification (NCBI taxonomy): domain Eukaryota; kingdom Viridiplantae; phylum Streptophyta; class Magnoliopsida; order Malpighiales; family Euphorbiaceae; genus Balakata; species Balakata baccata. Next base: position 6,216 of record CATIWF010122463.1, read on the forward strand.
CAATATTTATCTAATTTTTACTAAAAAAAAATAATGAAATTTGAATTTATGCAAGTTTTACTTAAAGTTTTATTAAGAGTTACTTGAATTTTACCACAAATTAATGAAAATTAAATTTACAAAAGATTTTTCAAAGATTTATTTAAAATTTACTCAAATTATACTTAATATTTATCAAAAAAAATAATAAAAATTGAATTTACAAAAAGTTTTTCAAAGATTTATCAAGACTTACCCAAAAGTTACTCAAGGTTTACCTTAAATTTATCCAATATTTATCACAAATTAATAAAAATTAAAGTTGTAAAATATTTATCAATGATTTACTTAAAATTACTAAAGTTATACTAAAAATTTACCCAATGTTTATTAGAAAATTAAAGTTACACAAAATTTACTCAAGAAGTACCTAAAGTTATATAAGGTTTATTCGAGATTTATCCAATATTTACTCAAAATTTACTAAGATTTACCCTAAATTTATCCAATAAGCTACCCAAGTAAATAACCTTAATTAAGTTAATTAAATACAAATTTTCATTTTTTTTTATAATTAAGGTTTGTCCAGAATTTAATTTAATAATTAAATTCAAGTTTACATTTTTTCTAATTAAGTTAATTAAACAATAATTAAAAATAAATAAATATATACATAAAGATAAATATTGGCCTTGTAAGTTAATAAAATTATTAATTTATATTTAAAATATAAAAAATAATCATTTTATGCCTTAATTAAATGAAAAATATTTTAAGTAAACACTGAAATCTAGTATTTGAATATATATATATATATATATAAAGAAAATAAGAATAAAAACTTGAAAAATTTATCAGTAAAATTAAAAAAAAAAACCTTATAATGTTGGTGAAAAGCATAAATTTCTATTATTATTATTATTATTATCCATTGCGGAAGTAGTTTGATTTTTACGTGGAGAAGAACTGCTATTGTTGATCACCATATTGTGGGAGTTTGACCGAAACAAAGCAAAGCATATCGAATGCAATGATCAGGCAGTAGATTAAATTGTACTGGTACTTTTTCACGTACAACAGCATGAAAAACTCAAGTTCCCTCCGCCACCCAACGGCAGTGACATGTAAATCTCCCTCCTCAAAACTTGGATTCTAGTCTCCTAAAAAAACTCAAGTTCCAATCAATGAAGCATAAGATTTAGATATCAATCATTATTACAAGTTACATGAAAGTACTTTAAATTAATGTCATTAAAAAAATTCAAGATTCAAGATGCTTAATTCCACATGTTTAATTCTTGCAAGAAAAAAGAAAACTATTTTCCATGTATACAGTACCAATAACGTTATAATATATATAATGCAAGAAAGCTTAATTGCTTATGTAAAAAGAAGAAAATTATAATGCAAGAAAGCTTGTGGGTCAACATGTTGCATCTTGCAAAGGCAAATGCTGACATGAATGAACACTAGATCTAAATGTAACTTCCTGTAACGGTAATTGTAAGAATCCTAGGCAACACTAATCTCTTATTTATTCATCTTAATTGCTATCTTATCGAAGAAGGTTGATTAGCCTTTCAAAGAAAATTCCACTATTTGGGTGCCTCTAGTTTTCAAAATTCAAAAATAAAATTAAAAATATAAAATTTTTCCGAAACTCAATCTCAAATAACTCTTATAACTAAATTACATGAACATTTAATTAGTATTTTTAATCATATCTAGTAATCTAAATATGCATCTAATAAATTCATTAAAGGATTTTAAATTTTAAAAGTGCTCCTCTATATTCAAGTCTTGAACTTAACAAAAAATTCTTACTATCTCATATCACTTTTTGGGAATATAAATATATTTAGTTATTAATAACCATCTTATTATCTTATATATGTTTTTTTTTTTAATTTTTCGGGTTTCCATTATTTGGGTTTGATTCATCTAGACCAAATTTTAATATATTTACGCGGATAGAATTACAATACAAACTTAATTATGACCATAATGTGGGAGTTTGACCAAAACTAATATCAATTGAAACAAAAAAATATATATTAAGTGAACTCTGTTAGAGCACTGATAATTAATTAGTCAGAGGAAACATTCACAAATTTTCAGCATAAAAATAAATTGATGGAAACAACTATAGGGTGCATGTGCAAGTGGAAAATATATTAATTAAATAAATAAATTACTAATTAATTAACAATAAATAGAGTCAAAGATCGCGTATTACACTAACAATTGAAGTAAATTTGATATGTAGGATTGATTAAAAATCATTATTATTATTATTATTATTATTATTATTATTATTATTATTATTATTATTATTATTATTATTATTATTATTATTATCTAGGCCGTGTGATTGGGAGTTTGAATGGAGAATATTTAGGACTTAGGAGTGAAGACAGGCACGTGACAGACAGATGAGCTAACGTGATGACCATTTGATGGGCCCAAGGCCCACTCTCTTAAGTCAAAAGGGCCAGTTAGGCATGCCCACACATGGATGGATCCCTTCAAGACCAATCCACGTTGCATTAAAATATGGAAATTTTACAAAAATTGGACAAAACGGAAGATAACTGCAAAATTATTGTCCCTCAAAATTTTTTCCAAAAAAATAAACACTTCAAAACTTTTTTCAAATGTAGGAATCACCCAAAATTACTATTTACTCAAAGTTATTCGAGATTTAACATAAAATTAATAAAAATTGAATTTACAAAAATTTTTCAAAGATTTAATTAAAATTTACTCAAATTATATTCAATATTTATCTAATATTTACTAAAAAAATTAATGAAAGTTGAATTTACACAAAATTTACTTAAAAGATTTATCAAAATTTATCTAAGAGTTAACCTAGGTTTATCTGAGATTTATTCAAGATTTACCACAAATTAATAAAAATTGAATTTTAAAAAATGTTTTCAAAAATTTACTTAAATTTTATCCAATATTTATCTAATGTTTACTAAAAAAATAATAAAACTTGAATTTACATAAGATTTACTTAAAGATTTATCAATATTTACACAAAATTTACCCAATATTTATCACAAATTAATTAAAATTGAAATTACAAAATATTTATCAAAGAGTTATTCAAATTATACCCAATATTTACCAAAAAATTAATAAAAATTAAAATTATACAATATTTATTCAAAAATTACCTAAAATTTATCTGATATTTATCCAAAATTTACTAAAATTTATCCGAAATTAATCCAAAAATTTATTCAAAATTTACCAAAATAAATAACCTTATTTATGTTAATTAAATACAACTTTATATATTTTTTTAATTAAAATTTATCCAAAGTTTAATTTTATAATTAAATTAATTAAATTCAAGTTTACATTTTTTTCTAATTAAGTTAATTAAATAATTATTAAAAATAAATACATACATACATAAAGATAAATATTGACATTGTAAATTAATAAAAATTTTAATTTATATATTTAATGCACACTAAAATCTAATATTTAAAAAAAAATTGATAAAAATAAAAACACATAAAATAAAAATAAAAACTCAAAAAATTCATCCAAATTTGCTTTAAAATATTAAAAAAGAACACCCATACTTCATGAGCTTATTTTTATGTTTTGGAAACATATGCTTGTAATAATGGTACCCCAAGCTATCATTACTAGAAAATACCAAAGATAACCAAATTTTGTTTTTTAACATGAGAGGAAATAGAAAAGAGAAAAATATATAAATAATTAATTAGCCTATGCTTTAACAGCAAAGGAATCATCACAATTTAACACACTATTTTATCAACTAATTGAAGGAGGCAAAAAATCTATAAAAATAAAAAGAAGAGAGCAAAAATTAGAGAAGGAAAAAAAACAGGAAGAAAAAGAAATATCCATCACACATCACATGCAAGGCAGATATTGCTAGCATCCCTTCGTATGATACAAAATATGGAAGGAAAGAAAAAATATATATATATAGGGGCAGTTGATTCAGTGATGAAGGGTAGTTGGTGGTGGTGCTGCGGTGGCCGGAGGAAGTGGAGGCTTACATTGGTAGCATTTGGCAAAGAGGCCAAATGAGTCAACTTGCTTGACAAAGTTGGTGACGCTAGCCCATCCGCCGAATCCAAAACCAACCACTAGAATCCAAATCACTATGAATGCATTAAAAACATACATGGCTGTCCAGCTTGGTAAAAAGAAGGGAGGTTTTTCTGCTGCATTCTGCAAAATTAAACACAACATAAATTCATTGATCATGGCAATTAGTTTTCATCTGTTCTTGTTAGAGCCTTTTAAATATTCACTATGAACAAATTTATGAAATAATTCAATTACAATTTGCCATGCATATAAAAAATAAACATGGTGAATGGTGATTAGATCCAAACCCATGCAACCAAAATAATTTATATGACATTTTGTTTATTAGATAGGTAAATTTTATTTATAAATCTAATTTAAATAAGAAAAAATTGTTTTTTTTTAAGTATAAAGTTCCATAGATCATTCACTGCACAATATTGGTAAACATTTTACTCAGAATAAGAAAAATAATGGTATAAAGACTTGAAATATTAACTATTGTTAATATTAGTAGATAGTGATAAAAAGACTCGAACACAAAAATACCAATCAAGCCACCTTGGTTGGCAAATAAGAAAAATTGTTGGGGAAGATGTAGCAATATAACTAAATGAAAAGGACATGCCACCTATCTATTATCTATATACCTCTCCCTCAATATTTCCAAATCTAAGCCTTAAATGCATATCTTGTACATTTGCACTGACATTGTGGGAATCCCCAACAAACGCGGAGAGCCCACCCACTCCTTTTCACCAATATACCCTCAAGAAACCATTATATTTACCAACGTTATCCCAGTATATAATTCCTTTTTTTCTATATAATTTTTCAACTGGTAAGATAAAAGTCAGCGGCACAATTGGAACTTTGAAATTTGAAGATGGATGTAATTTATGGAAGTATTACCTGTCTGGCGGAGGCTTTTCTGTAGGTAAGCATATGGGCTAAAGCTGGGATAATGTAAACGGTGAAGCTGACTAAAAGAGCTCCCACTGCTGAGTTGATAGGCCCAAAAAATGGGAAAATAATGGCCAAAAACCATATGGGTATCACCACGGGCAGCCTAGCAAGTGCCCTTAGGCATATGCCTTTGGTATCGTGCATTCCTATCACCTTCTCCCACACAAAGTACAGCGGTGTGCATGCAAACCCAAATGTTATAAACTGCACCATTCAAATTCTGTGTCAGATTCAATTTCAAATTTTATTTTCTTTGATATATACAATTAATTATCAACCACTTAATTTGGTAGGCATTAGACCTGGTGAATCAGCATTAGGATAACGGCTGCATCACGGAAGCGCGTCTTGGGCAGAAGCGAGAAGGCGTTTGAGTGGTTGAGCAGCGCATCGCCGAATGCCCAGTACACGGCGGAGGCCGACGGAAGTGTTAGTGTGAAAACGTAGAGTGTAGCTAGCAAATATATGTACTTGAACTTCTGTGGCTTCCACATGGCATGCATGATTTCCCTATTAAAAAAATGAAAAAATAAAAATCACCCACTTCAGATTCAACTATTTCATAGTCAAAATTCAAAAAACCAACAAAAATTTTTCATTTCTTATATTATGCCATTGGATTCTCTATTTACATGAACAACAAAATTAGAGAATCATTACTATTCAGTCCATGATTAATCATCATACTACAGGTAAAGACAGAGGAAAAGGCTCAAAAATTTACTACAACACAGTACATAGGACTATTTCTTTTCACTGTTAAATTATAACTTAGAGATATCAGATGGGTAGGGAACAAAAAAATACAATCTATATGATTTTGTATGTGGGTCTCGAAACCCAAAACAACCGGTAAAAGCTGCAAACGGAGGCCGAGTAGAAACACAATTGAAAAGAAGAAAAATAATAGTAGTTAGTGAGTATGGTTAGTCTTTTTCTTTGTTTTAAAAAAAAAATACAAAAAGGTAAAAGGCTTACACAGTAACAGCATGTCCACCGAAGGTGTAGAGGATGTTGGTAGCTCCGGTGAAGTATAGCACTATCTCTTTTGGACCCGAGTGTTTTACTCCATCCACCTGCAAAAAATAAATACATAAATTTTCATTTATTGAAAGTTTTAATTAATTAATTCATGAAGGATATTTATATATTAGAAATACCTGGCCATGAACAAGAGCAGCTATGGTGAGATACCAGGCAGTGTAAGTGGTCATGCCCAGACCCAGAAAAGACCAAATCCGGTAGTTATGGAAAGAGGGTATAAAAACAGTTGTAGCACAACAAGCTCCAAAAATGTATGTCCATGTCCTCTTGTCCAAATGGTCGTTGATATAGTAAATGTTACTGTAAATAAAAACATATATCAAAGAAACAAACTGCAGTTACTATCAAACCAACAAGGACCAATTAAGAAAATAAACAAGAACACTTACCTTGCGCAACCAATAAGCTGAATGACAGATCCAAAGAGCAGGAAAGTGCAGTTGAAGGCAAGTCCCAGTGCCTTCCAGTATGGACCCAGTAACCCATCAAGAACTTCAAACCACTGCAATTTGAGATTTTTAAGTAATGGGTTCTAGGTTTTGAAGATTAGATATAAGTGGTTGTGATATAATTTAAGTAAACAAACCTGAATAACATGGTTTTTGAAGCTAACGTTCTCTTTCTCCTTTCGGCTTCTGTACTCTATGTAGAGGACGCTGATAAGATAAGCAGTCCAGCTTCCTATAAGTCCGTAGAACATTTGGAACAAAATCCCTGACAGCATACCCAGTTGAGAGAATGAGTAAGGCAGTGTCAATAGTACTTGAGCCACCTGCAATTTTGATTATAGTACACAATTAGTTTATAATCATCATGAAGAACAAATTAAAGAAATTGTTAAATTGGTGAATTTATATAGGTACTTGATTGGAAGCGCAGCTAAACCAGGCATCCCAGGCGGAACCACCGTGCCAGAGGAGGTTTTTCACACTAAACAGGGACTGATCTTCTTCATTTTTCTCTTCTTCTTTTCCATCATGATCTGTCTCGCTAATGTTTGTGACTATGGCTTCTTCTGCTTGCTTCTGAGGCAACATTGTCTTAGTTTTTATCTCTAAATCCAGCTAGATCTGAAACACATAAAAGGACACCATATGAGACAAAACTGTAATCTAAATAACCCCGCAGCCCCAGAAAACGAAAGCCAATGTATGTACATATAAATAGAGAAACAGAGTGAGAGAGACCTCCTCAGATCCAACTCCAAGCAAATTACAATTAAAAGAAGAAGAAGAAAAAGAAGAGAAAGCCAAATATGTATATGCAACAAAACATATAAAACCAACCTCAGTTGTGAAATGTCTCTTTCGTGCAAAAGAATTGAATTGAAGAAACAAATCCCAGATCTTCTCCAGTCTAATTCTATGACCCAGAATGAATTGAATGCTAAGTTTTCAATTCTCTGTCCTTATAGCCTGACTTGATTTATCACCTTTTCTTTTCCTTGTTTTCAGAATGGAAAGAAACACAGGTTCGGTTGCAGCTGGGAGTAGCAGAGCAGAGAGTAGAGAGTAGAGGCTTTTAATTAAATTAGATATAATTTCAATTCCAAGAAATTGCAGACATAGCCGTAAATGTGATATCTTCAGCTACGGATCTTGTGTAGTAAAAAGGTCCACTTTAATGCGCCAGGCCAAAGACGGCGAAACCTCAAAAGCAGGAAAAAGAGAGATGACCAAAACAGAGAAAATAAAAGAGAATAAAAAAAAAATATCTGCGTTTCTAAGGTCTTCCCGCAGATGTTGAAGGAAAAGGGAAAAAGAAGAGTCTTTTCACTGTAATAGCTGATACTGGTTGCTGCCAGCAATAGTGTTCGATATATATATATATATATATATACGAGTTCGGTTTTGTATTTATTTATGGATTTGAAATGAAATTCTTCACTCACTCTCCTCTTTCTTTTCCTCTTTTAAAAGTAGGAACTGAAAGGGATAGACCAAACCCAATTCAGTTTCCCTGTATTCCCACTTCTGATTCGATTCTTCGTTTCGAAGTGTGTTCGCTGAAGAGAATTTAGCGATCTAAGAGACGCAGGCCGTTCTCATTAGACCACCGCTTAATTAGTATGTACCGTCTGTTTTCGGGTTGAATTATAGCAACATTATCCTCATTATTAGGTAAATGGTAACAATTAAGTAATTCAAATTATATATAATACAAAACTATCTCAACTTTTATTTTATAATTATATAGTATTTTTACTTTCAGCTGTTAAAAAATTTTTTACTTCTAACTTTTTGAATTTTGAAAAATGTATTTAGGTAGAAATTGGTAAATAAATATTTTTTTAAGAAGAAAGTTTGAAAAAAATAATTCATAAAAAATTTTAAAAAGTCAGTTTATTAAATTAAGAAAATTCAAAACTTACTTTAGAAATACTCAACAATAATTTTAAACACCTTATTTGATGTGAATATTGCAATTAATTTTATTTTTATTAAATTTTATCTGATTTGAATATTGCAGTTAATTTCGTTTTTATTAAAATCTATCTAATATGGATATTGCTGTTAATTTTATTTTTATTAAAATTTATTTGATGTACATATTTTATATCCTGTTTCTATTAGGGATACTATATCAAAATTAAATTTTATTTTTTATTTTTTTCATTCAAATAAGCAAATATTTAAAACTTTATATTCTATTAATATGACATAAAATTTTATTAATATTAAAAAGGTTGTGCTAATTATGAAACTAAGTATCTTGAAAACGTCATAGTTTTTATTTTCTCTAAAATTTTAAAACTTAAATATTTCTTTAAATTTGAAAAATAATATATATAGTTGTCATACTTAAGAGTTGTCTAGTCAGCAAAGCAAGAAAAAATAAAAATCTTACTGTTAGTGCCTAAGATATTTATATATTAAAATTTTAGAAAAAACAAAAATGATAACATTTTAAAGTTTAAACATGACTCAACTTTCTAGTTATTTTTCTGGTTAGCACAACCTTTTTAATCTCACACTGAATTCAAAAATTGATAAAGTTTTAAAAATTTATGTATTTAAATAAGAAAATAAAAAATACAATTTAATTTTGATACCACATTAAAAGTTAAAATTATTTTTTGTAATTATTTTTAATATATATATATATATTATGATATGTCTAACATATCGGTACTTCAAATATAAAAAACGGTTTATATCATAAAATATTCATCTAATGATTAAAATTGTAAATAAATTAATAACTCGGATAAAATATTTACTCATCCAACAGTTTATATGCTGATATACCGCGGAATGACTCTTTCTAATAATTCAATTGCTCTTTCCTAATAAAATTAGATGTTAACGTACTATATATCCTCATATTGGTATGTGAATTTATGGAGTCAAATATGACATTTTCTTACCATTTATTACTATCATTAACTAATTATTGTATAAGAAACTAACTTATTTCCAAAGAAAGAAAATGAATTGATTAATTATAGTTTGATTTGAAATTCCAAACGTTTTATTTTTTTTTATTTACATATGCCGAATTGGGGGATTGAAGTTGAGTCTATCTTAAATCCATAAATGAATTTACCACCAAATTATATTTGTGGGTTCTAAACAGGTATAGAGCCATGTTAGGGCCAATAGGGTCATTATGCCCGTCGAGTTTTTTAAACTTTTGTGGTAGTTTAGTAAATTTAATATTTTTTTAACAAATATTCTAATATATATTTTTTCGTTTTGAATAACATTATATATTATTCTATTTTTTAATGTTTTTTTTGTTGTACTTTTAATACTCTTTCTACATCTACTATATATAAAATAAATTAATATTTAAGAATTTTAACATAAATTCTTTATATTTACAATTTGTAATTCTTATTAGATTTATTTTAATTTATTTAACTATCAATTGTTATATTAATAATTAGGGATTAAAAATTTCTTATTTTATCTAAAATAAAAGATTAAAAATTATTTGCTTCAGTTTTTATTTATTTATATGGCTATTTAACTATTTATTATGTGAGAAACTATAATTGTAATTCATATGTAATTGTTGTCTATCATTAAGGAATAGAATTAAAGTATATTATTTTGTTTTTATACTTTTTATAAATGGACATCTGAAGAAAATTTGAGGTTCCATCACTATTTCTAAACCTTTTATTTAGCCTCGTTTGGAATGAATGAATTAAGAATTTGAAATTTTTTTTTAAATGAAATCTCATGATTGAAATGATATAACTTAAAATATGAAATTTAATTGAATTCCATTTAATTTGTGTTTGTAATAAATATAGAATTTGATATTCATTTACATATTTTTCCAAATTACCCTTATAACGACATTACGAAAAATGCAGATCTATGTAAAAATAAATATACATAAATATAAACTTAAGTTAAATATGTGTAGCAATAAATTAATTTTGCTTAAACATACACTTGCAATAGTAAAAAAAGAATCTCAAACATAATTATAGTTATAATTATTATTATCTATAATATTATATAATTTGATAAAATTTTACTTAATTAGGATTCTAGAGTTCAATTAGTCTTCAAAAGTGAAAAGAGAAGAATATAAAAGTTAAATTAATGTTAAGTCAATAAAGATATTTTTATTAATAAAATTTATTTGGCTCATTTTATGGAATTTATTTATAAATTCTACCTATTTTGCTAGAATTTAATTTTAGTTATAAATTAATTCTATTAATTCAATTCTAAGAATTATAATAAGTAATTTATTTCTAAAATTGAAAATAAAAATTTTGTAGAATTCATTGGTTCCAAAGATGCTCTTAGGATAATGAAGGATAGAATCTGTTTCCCACCACCTCTATTCTGCATCATTCATCATTGTATTAATATAATATTTCGGAAAAAGGGTTTCATTTAGCTCAGATCCAAATCCCAGTCAATAATTCCATGCATTTAAGTTCCCAATTAATTCCCTTTCTCACATATTTTTTAATAAAAGGATAATTTTCTTAATTTCTCGAATTCAAAATTTTAATTCATCGAACGCCCTCTGCTCTCCTCCCCCCGAATTAATATATATATGGAGCCTAAATAGTTTTTCAAGTTGAGTTTGAATCACTTTTAAAGCTTGTAAGTTTAACCAAATAATATTTTTATTGTTTATTAGACTACTTTTATATCTCTAGTATTTTAATATATTCGAATTTAATTCAATCGAGTAAACTTTAATCAATTCCAAGTCTATAATTTATTAATTTTTTTAGTTGATTTGAATTTTATTAAATTACTTTCAAATAGCTCGGATTTTTTTCAGATTAATTTAGAGCAATTAAAAAAAAATTAATTAATTTAAATTTTAAATTTTTCAATTGAGTGGAAGTCAAATTTGATAGTGTATGTACTCGATTACATCCTCTATTTTGAAGCAACGAATCTACGACTACGAGCATTGTGAGCGAGTGGGAGTAACAGTCCCCAATGAGAGATACGACATCGTGAGCCGCCCGACCCGACAAAGAGGAAATGGATACCCTTTATTATTATATTGGCTTTTTTCTAGTTTAAAAAAAAAAAAAATCTGAAATCGGCGTTGCTGCACACCTGTTCCTATGTATATAAGAGTTAGCTCAAGCCGAGCCATGATGGCCCCCCCACGCCAAAGAATTTTGGCACGCTTTTAAAGAAAAACACGCGCGCAACTCCCCGCCGGCTCATCATAGCCATTTATGCACTTTTTGCGGCTCGCTGTGGCCCATCATCCACCTGTTTTCCGATAGCAGAAAATATGTTTTTCTTCTATACTTTCTAAATTTTAAATGGAGATTTTCTTTTATATAAAAAAAAAAAACACATTCTGATCCAGCAATGAATAGAATTCGGCTTGGATTCAAGTCTGTACAATTGTTTTTGTACTTAGATCAACTTATATTTTAATCAACAAGAAGAAAGATAAATACATAAGTTGAAGTAATGTATACTGCTTTCCATAATAACTATCATTTTGAAAAAATCTCAAATTTTATTCGTTTTTATACTGTGGCTGATTTAGAAATTTATCAAGTTTATTTTAAAAAATTTATAAATAAGATTTATCATAATTTATAAAATTTTAAATTACAATTTATTGGTTCAAAGAAAAAAATTAAAAGAAAAAACTAAAATTGTTCTCAATAAGTTTCATATTTTGAAAGTAATTTATAGTATCATCATTGCTAAAATTTAAAAATAAATTTATTTTTCTAAAAATAACTAAATATTAAAAAAGTGAGCATAATATAACAATAAATAAAATTAACCTCAATACAAATATTGAAATTATAAACTAAAAATACTAGATTATGACTTTAAATAAGTAAAAAAAAATAAAATATACATATTTAATATATGAAATCTGATTGAGATTTGATTAGTTGAAAATTTAGAGTTGCAATTTCACATACTTATATTTTTTTTCTATTGTTATATAAAAGAGAACTTTCAATATTTTACCGTTTAAATAATATATTATCAATAAAAATTAAATATTTTTTTTCAAATTTACCCTTATAGTCATTAATTAAAAAATATATTAATATTATGTTAGATTCAAAATTTGTAGTTTTTCAAAACTAAAGGTAACTTGGTATTTACAATTCATTTTTTTCTTAAATTTAAAATTAATTAATAATTTTTTAGCAAAATTATAAAAAACGACGTTAATAGGGAAGGATAAAAGTAATTTGTAAAATAAAGCGAGTGTAACCTTGAAAGTACGTGGTGGGAAGAAAAACAAACAATTTGCAGTGGTGGTGGTGGTGGAGCCAAAAAGCCACCTCCGCAACCATGGTTTCCGGGGATAAAAGGAATGCTTGTAAAATATGTGTTACACATATTCCATACAAAAGCCTCACGTTGTCCCATTTCAAACGGGGATTTGTCGGCTGGGTGAGGGTTCGAGCCTTGGCCCCCATTCCCTCACCTCCATTTTACATAATCACTTTTCATTATTCAAGTAATTCTGATGAGCACGAAGCAGCATTCTTCAACTACGCTTTTTTAGATGAATGGCGAAGACACTTTCCATTTTTTTTAATATTTTTTAATTAGTTGGTGAGGAAAGATAATAAAAAGGAAAAAAAAAGAAAATTTATTTTTTAAAAAAAAATTTCTGTCATAAATAAATAATCAGAAAAATGAGTATTAAAAAAGAAATAATATATTTAAATTTTTTTTTTCTTTTATTTCACTTACAACTATCAGATCCGAGACACTCCAACAAAGATAAAGTCGAACATGGTCCTCGACTTTCAACTATGTTGAATAGCATTAAACGGTGATATTGTGAATAGAAAAGATAGAAATTCTGTGGGGGTGGGTGACTTAACATTTTGACTAAATTAAAGATGATGAGGTGGAGACAGCCAATCAAAAAGAGCCGTTAAGATATTATCAAACTCTATGATTAACTGAATATTATTTTTTTCTCCCTTTTTTTTTTAATTTTTTCATAAAAAATGAGTGTTAGATAATATTAAAAAATGGAAAGTATTGATATAAATTTAAAGAAAAGAAATTATGAAAACCAGTAGGAAAATAAGAGAAGAGAATAGATATAATATTTTTTATGTAATTTGTTCATTTACCTAACATCTATTTATAGGCTTACAAATGAGAGGAGTTATATGATTTAATTGTGAAATTCAAATCACAAATTAACTACACAATAAAGATTGGAAATAATGGGACGAAAGGTTATGAAAATATAGGTGTAAGAGTTATGAACATTCATTGGACAATACAAATTTTCATAACACTTCTCCTTTAATGTCCATTAACAAGAACATATCTCGTTAAAATCATACTAAAAAAAACTCAGTGGAAAAAAACCTAGTGAAAGAAAAAGAGTATATTTCTTGTATAATACGTATATGAAACTGCCTCATTAAAAATCTTGCTAGTAAAACCCAGTGGGACAAAACCTTAGTTAAGGAAAATAGTACAACGCGTATTTTTTTCCCCTCATAAAAACTTCACTTCAAGTTTCTAAGTCGACGCATTCCAATGTTCTATACAAACCTTTTAAATGTTGCAGTGGGCAAAGTTTTTGTGAATAAATCTGTCAAATTATCACTTAATCAAATTTATTGAACATCGATATGTCTACTTTTATCAAGATCATGGGTGAAGAATAACTTAAGATAAATATGTTTTGTCCAGTCTCCTTAAATGTAACATCTTTTTAACTGTACTATACATGTTGCATTGTCTTCATAAAATACCGTAAGAATTCTTTTGCTGATAGATAAACTGCTTGTTTTTTAAATATGTTGCGTTATTTGCTTCAACTATACGCATTCCCAATATTCCCAACTTGCTTCGTGAATTACAATTATTTCAGCATGATTTGAAGATGTGACAGTCAAAGTTTGTTTTATTGATCGCCATGAAATAACAGTTTGACTACTCATAAAAACATAACATGTATGAGATCGAGCTTTATGTGGGTCAGATAAAAATCTCGTATCAGCATAACCAATTAGTTTCGATGTAGATTTATTTTAATAAAATAATCTCAAATCAATTGTTTCTCGAAGATAACAAAAGACATGTTTAACATCATTTCAATGCTCTCGTGTTGGAGAATAACTATATATTGCCAATAAACTTACTGAAAATATAATATCAGGTCGTGTAGTGTTAGCAAGATATAATAATGCACTAAGATATGGTACTTACTAGTGTATCAGAAAGGACTGAAGCATATCTTATTTTGTTAAAAGTCTGTACCTTTACTTTTATCAGGAATCTTATCCTTATTGTCTGATTGTAATAATTTGAGAATAAGTGCATCTCTGAACTGTCAAAGATCGCAGTATGTAACTTCTCCTATATAAGGAGGATTAAGTTCAGTTTGTAAAGACAGAGTGAGAAAGAAATTTTTATGGGCTTAATAGTGATGAGATCGGTGGAGAAATAATCTCCATCAGCGGTTTTGAAAAGCTGAGTGTAGGCTTTCCAGAAGTGGTCCGGAAAGAGTTTTGGGTTACCTATGGTCCTGTAAGCTCCAATATCAATAAAAGCATACTGCGATCTTTGACAGCTCAGAGATGCACTTATTCTCAAATTATTACAAACAGACAATAAGGATAAGATTCCTGATAAAAGTAAAGGTATTCTCTCGAGATAAAAAAAAAGATTATTTTTCACATCAAGTGACCTCTTAACCATTGGTATATTTAATGGATGTGTTTTATCAATATAAAATCTTTCAAGAACCTTTTCTATGTAAGCTGATTAATGTACTAACATACCATCAGCTAAATGCTCAATTTGTAAACTAAAACAAAATTTTGTTTTTCCAAAGTCTTTTATTTCAAACTCATGTTTCAAATAATCAACTGTTCTTACAAGTTTTTAAAGAGTTCTAATAATATTTAAATCATCAACATATATAGCAACAATAGAAAATCTATTTTCTAAATTCTTTATGAATACACATGGGAAGATATGATCATTTTTATATTATTCTTTCGACAAGTATTTACTCACTCGATTGTACCACATTCGTCCTGATTGTTTTAAATTATATAATGATATTTGTAACTTGACAGAATAAATATCTCCAAATTTTATGTCTTGCAATTCAGGCATTTTAAATCCTTTAGGGATTTTTATGTAGATATCACTATCAAGATTACCATATAAATATGTTGTAACAACATTCATAAGATGCATATCAAGCCTTTCATGTACTGCAAGACTTATAAGGTATCGAAAAGTTGTTACATCTACCAAAGGAGAATGTGTTTGTTCATAATCAATACCAGGCCTTTATGAAAATTCTTGTGCTACAAGTATTGCTTTATATCTTATAACTTCGTTATTTTCATTTTGTTTTCGAACAAGTACCCATTTGTATCCGACAGGTTTTACACCTTCACGTGTTTTAATTATTTGCCCAAAAATTTCACGTTTATTAAGTAAATTTAATTTAACCTGGATTGCATCGTTCCATTTCGGCCAATCACATCTATTTTGACATTTTTCAATTGTTTTTGGCTTTAGATTCTTATTTTCCTCCATAATACCAATTGCTACATTATAAGCAAAAATGTCATCGACGACTATTTTCTTTCAATTCCATCTTTTTTCTGTAATGACATAACTTATTGAGATTTCTTCATTATTATCATTTTCAAGTACTTGAATCTCTTTTGGATATTTATTTGTTGTTATGTCATTAGACTCTTCCAAAATTTTTGTTTCCTCAATTAGGTCATCTTATTGACTAGCTCCTTTTCTTTTTCTATGAATTTTATCTTTAGAACCAATTGGTTTACCATGCTTCAGGTATGCTTTTAGACTCATTAGTTGTAGCAAGTTGTCCTACTAAGACATCAATTCGAGCAAGAGCATTTGCAACTGGTTTATGTGATTTAGTTACTCTTTTAAGATCAGTAAATGCATTAGGCAATTGATTTTCCAAATTTTATAAATGTATTATTCTTTATTTTTTCTTGCTCACATTGATTAATATGAGGATCTAGATGTGTTAAAAATGATGCATTCCATATAATTTTATAATCCAACTGTTTTGCTTCTCCCCCTAATATTGGGAAAATTGTCTCATTAAAATGACAATCTGCATACATTGCTGTAAATGAAGCACTAGTCAATAGTTCAAGATACTTAACGATAGAAGAATATTCATATCCAATATATATTCCCAACCTTCTTTGAGGTCCCATTTTAGTGCATTGTGGTGGAGCAATAATAATATAATGGGAGAACTTATGATATGATGTTAGCCTAATGCGTATCAGTGTTGCTGCATGCAAAATAACATGTCCCTAAGTTGAGATGGGGAATTTTGTTCTCATGAATAATGATCTTACTATTAATTGAAGACGTTTAATAAATGATTCTGCAAGACCATTTTGTGTATGAACATAGACAATTAGCCTTTCAACAGTTATCCTAACTAACATACAATAATCAATAAAAGCTTGAAATGTAAATTCACCTGCATTATCAAGACGTATAGACTTGATTAAATAATCTAGAAATTGTGCATGAAATTTTATTATTTGTGCAAGTAATCCCGCAAACACTAGGTTGCGAGTTGATGATAAGTACACATATGACCATCGTGTAGATGCATCTATCATTACCATAAAATATTTAAATGGTCCACATGGTGGATTAAAAGTTCCATATATATCACCTTAAATTCTTTCCAGAAATGCAAGAGATTTTAATCTGACTTTTGCTAATGAAGGTCGAATAATCAATTTGCCTTGAGAACAAACAACACATGAGAATTTATTGAATTGAAGAATTTTCTAGCTCTTTAAAGGATATCCATTTGAATTTTGAATTATTCTACGAATCATGATTGATCCATAATGACCCAACCGATCATGCCAAACTGTAAAAATATTTTTATCAATGAACTTTTGATTCATTACTGCACGTGCATCGATTGCACTAATTTTGGTGCAGTAAACTAGAAGATAATTTAGACAATTTTTCCAAAATTCGTTTTTCATTTGAAACTATTGATGTAATATAAAGATATTTCACACCATTATAATTACAAGTCTCAATATGGTATCCACCATGACTTATGTCTTTAAAACTTAGCAGATTCCTTTTTGATTTAGTTCATAATAAAACATTATCAATCATGAATTTTGTTTCATTACTTAAGAAGATATGAGCTCTTCCAGAACCTTATATTAAATTTGTGGAACCTGATATTGTACTAACATTTGCTTCTATTATATTTAAATTAGAAAAATATTTTCTATTTCTCAATATAGTATGTGTCGTTACACTATCTGCTAAGCATATATTTTTATCATTATTTTTTAAATTTCTAGATAAGTGTGGAAAATCTATATTCTTATTACCTTATGGAGATAATTCGTGCTAATAACGTGTTATAAATTTAAAGAAAAGAAACTGTGAATAATAGTAAGAAAATAAGAGAAGAGAATAGAGATTAGAGAGAATATTTTTCATATAATTTGTTCATTCACTAAGTCTTTATTTATAGGCTTATAAATAAGAGAAGTTACATAATTTAATTGTGAAATTCAAATCACAAATTAACTACACAATAAAAATTGAAAATAATGGAATGAAATGTTACGAAAATATAGGTGTAGAAGTTATGGATATTCATTGGTCAATATCTTTAATATTTCTATTAATGATATTTTCTATTAACTTTAAAAAATACTAAAAATATTTTCTCTTTTTTAATATTTTCTAATACTCATTCTATAATTGATTAGTGAAAAAATAGAATATTAAAAAATAAAAAAGTTTCTATAACATTTTTTTTAGGAAAAATTATTATTTACTTCTATAGTTTGTTATAATACAATAATATTCTTCTAAAATTTAAAAAATATATGATTTATTTTCTGTAATTTGATGTAATACATTAGTACTTTTTGAAATTTTTTTAAAAATATAATACACTAGTAAAATATAATATTTTCTTTTGTTCGGAATGTATTAATTTAGTATATTAAATTTACAGAAAGTACAAATACAATAAATCAACTTCAAAAAATAAATACTATAATTTTTAATATTAAAAAAATATTAATATATTATATCAAAATGTATTGTATATTTTTCAAACATAAAAAAAACTAATATATTATATATAAAGTAAATTATGGTTTTTTTTTTTTCAATTAAACTTTTGTGGGTTTTAGTGGGAGATGTAATGATTAGTGGATTGGATTTTGACGTACCCCTTGCCCCTTGGTCTCTCTTACGAGGATTAAAAATTCGGCCTATGCTTCGCTTTTACTTCTTGGACCCCACCTTTCCACTATCGTCAATTTTCTTTATTTCTTTGGTATTTTTTTTTTATACCAAAAGTAAATAGCTATCAGCTCTCGTCTGCATTTTAATATGATTGTGATTAAACTATTTAATCCTAATTTTGAAACAAATAATAAAAACATTATAATATTATATAAATTGAGGAAAATGACCCTTTTTTGGGGGTAATAAAGGAGCATCCAACCCAACTTAATTACTTGGGCAGAGTGATTAACATCAAGAGCTTTTTTAGCAATTTCTTTTAATAAACTAAAAAGCAGCATTGTATAATGAGAAGAGACGAGACCGAGCTTGAGTAGTTTTTTGTTTTTTTCAGAAGTCAATCAAATTCGTTCTTCAAATCAAAATCCGGATAGCCATTTAGGTCTCTCTAATAACATTTTCTCAAATAAATTCAAAATAATTTCCTCATTTTGAAAGAATGTATAATTCAAAATTAAATTGCAGTAGAATAATTTAGAAAATAAACAAACATTTATGCCACGAACAATCATGAAATACAAAACAAATTACCACCAAAGAAAATAGATGGGTTTCTTCCATGAGAGAGGTTCTTCCCATTGTAGGGATTATAAATAAATTATTTATCAATTTAAGGTAAAAAATTTTAAATTTCTAATTTTGGGATGTTTTAAAAACTATTTATCAATTAAGAGTATTGAGATGGATCTGGTAAAAAAGGACATTGGTTGTCCACCGGTAGACAGGTGGACAGAAGCTATCCGCTTGTTCAACCAACGGGCAACCTATTCTCTTTTATTTTACTTTTAGTTTTTTATAATGAATTATACTTCTTTTTTTTTTTTATGCAGAGAACCCTCCCATTAGCTTTTTTTCTTTTTATATACAGCATAATTCATTATTAGAAAAAAAAAAAAAGAGAAAATGTTATCTTGTTCGCTTGTTCTACCAGCGAACAGCCAGTAATCCCTTTTCTCTGCTTCATCTTAGCACCCAAAATTGAGAAATAATTTCTAAAACACTCTAAAATTGGAGTTTCTAAATTCTTTAAATTGAAATATGGTTTATTTATAACTCCTAAAAAGAGAAAAAGTGCTCCATGAGAGAGCTATAGAGCTCATATGAGAGCACGGTAAGCAACTAAGCATGCAAGATGGTGGCAACTAAAAGTATAAATATTAAGAAACAGAAATTAATAGTATTTATAATAAAAAAGAGTTGAATAAAATAAAAAATTAGATAAATTATTTGAACAATTAAAAAAATTGAAGGACTTATGCACATAAATATATAAAATTTAGGGTGCATAATTACAAAATAATTGGTGAACGGACATGAAAATTAAATGGACAAATGGAGGTGATGAATTAATGAAGTAGGAGCAATATTTGGTTGGTATGAAGTAATAAAGGGTCAGCTTGGCTGTGGTCCTTCTACACCTGATGTTGATGAGAGAAGAATAATGAATTAATCCCATCAATTTACCCTATCACCTCAACTTGTGAGGTCCCCTCCAACATTCGACTAAATTAAATAGGATATATAAATAAAATACTGTCTTACTCTTAGATTATTTATGATAAATATTGTCAAATATTTTAAAATAGAAACTCTAATCCAAACTTATATTTTGTTTTTGAAACTCCAATTCCTCTTTTGACAAGCATTATTAATTGAAGAATATCTATATATCCAATTTCTGTTTTTGCTGGGAAAACAATGAACATGTTATATTACAATGAATTAAGAATCAAACGAAATCCTTCTTGTGTTAAAAAAATAAAATGAAGAATATAATAGGAGAATATGAAATCCCTTTCAAAAAAAAAAAAGGAGAATATGAAATGATTTGGAGAAACATTAATTGCCATATATATGTATGGTGAAGAATAATAAGATGGGACATTCATACAATCATACTTTAATGCTGTAGCATAGCGTGGTATTGTAAATCCTTCTCAATATTTCGTGAATCAAAAGATGACTTGATTTATATTTTTATTTGAGATAATTATAGAAGATTTCAGCTTGAGTTTTATTGTTATTCTCTATCAATATTAAGATAATTTAATATTTTTATATTATGTGTTAAGGAATGACTATCATTTATTAATTACGTAATCAATACCATTTTTTATGGAAAAAAAAAAATCCTTCTCAATATTTCCAATAATTCAAGTCTCATTTTCATGCTAATACAAAAAGCTTACTATTATTCTTGAACTGAAAATTAGTCAAATTAAATTTGGTGACCCAAACCTTTCATACAGCTTCACTTTTTTTTTTTTTTTTCCAGTGTTCTTAATTTCATCATATATATATGGGATTAGGTTTAGAATTTTTTTTTTAAGTAAAAATGTTGTTATGATTAGGGTTTGTTTGGAATTAAATTTCTGAAAACATTTTGTATTTTTAACCTTTTTTTTTAAGTTTTGAAAACTGGTTTTGGTAGAAATAGATAAATAAATATTTTTTTCAAAAAAAATTTGAAAAAAAAATATAAAAAATTAAAAAAATCAGTCAATTAAATAAAAAAATCAAAATATATTTCAAACACTTTTTTTTAGTGATCCAAAGCCTAGAATTGGAATTTTTTGTTTTTAGGTCAGATAAATCTATCTAAAAAATAAAGTATTTCGAATTTAAAATCTCTGATGAGAGATTGAGCTCTACCATATGATGTCAAGATTTAGAGGATATTGGCTTTAATAATTGGGGAATTCGGATAAGAGAAGAACCAATGCTGGGTTCAGAATGGACCCATTTCAAGAAAATAGAATTGTCATTTGCCCCACAAATAATCGTATTTGGCGAAAAAACTTCTTTTAGCCTTTTAATTGCTACATTTTTTTTTTAGAAAAAATTGTAAAAAATAATATAAACTTCTAATATTATATCAAAATTAAATTTTATTTTTTAATTTTTTTTATTTTAATATATAAATTTTTAAAATTTTATCAATTTATGAATTTTAGTAAAATTATATTAATATAGTATAAAATTCCAGCATGATTAAAAATGATGTGCTAATTAAAAAGCTTATAAGAAAGTTGAGTTATTTTATAAACTTTAAAATGCCATTATTTTTATTTTTTCTAAAATTTTAAACCTAAATCTCTACAATAAAATTCTGATTAAAGTAAAATTTTTATTTCTGCTTATTCTTCTAATCAGACAACTATATATATTATTTTTAAATTTAAAAAGAGTTATAAATTTTAAAATTTTAAAAAAATCGCTGATAATTACTTTATTGAAAATAAACCATAATTATATAATTTTTATAAAAAAAAATTATACAATTTTATTTCAATAATACAAAAATTAAATGATCTCACTCGTATTTAGCCCCACATAACAATAATAATAATAATAAAAGGACTAAAATTAATTTTTTTTATATTATTTTTATGTACCAAAGCTGTCAACTCTTGGTTCCCTATATCAATATGTGGGAGACAGTCACAATATTTACTTACCACCAGGATAACTGCAATTAATTTGTGAGTAAGCTTAGCCTTTCGTTTTATTTTGAGTATTTTCTAATAATATTTACCAGTTTAGCTTCAATTTCAACTTTGCTATATTTATTTTGTCAGTTGTTTTATTTAATGAACTGATTGTAACTTGTAGCCTCTAGCCGTCCTTGATAATTTGTTTTCAAATTAGGTACTCAATTAGGTCTTCATCAATATCAATTGTCTTTTCAATCTTTTTCTTTTCTTTAAATGTGCATCCTTGATTTATTTATTAAAAATTTATTTAATTTAATTAACCAATTTTATTAATTTTCACAAATCTACATTTTAAAAAACATCTATTTATACTGATTTTTTCTAAAAACAATTTCCAAAATATAAAAAAATAATAATTTTTTTTCATAAAAATTGAAGGAAAAAAAAAAAACAAAATTCCCAATCAAACTGCTAAACGGGACGTGAGTGGATAGGCGAGAAAATAGCAAATTTGACTCTAAGCAAGTTTAGTACACATCAAATCAAAAAGAATAGACATGGGTAGATTTAACCCTTCAGAATACGTGCAGTGCCTACACTGGACGATTTGAAAATTTTGCTTTTAACTACAGTTTTAGAGCATTTTTAAAAGGAGCTTTTGTTTTAAAAATTATTTCACGAACTTTTTCAAGTATTTTTAAATATAAAAAGAATTTCTTAAAAAAAAAAAATTTAATAGATTCTTTATATTATTATTTTTCATTTTATTTTATTGTTTGTAAGTTAATATTTATAAAAAAATAAATTATTTTTATTATAAAAAAAGATAAAAGTAAAATATTAATAAAAATATATAATATACATAGAAAGTTTGTGTTAAAATAAAGAGTAAAATTCGTCTCTATAGATGGAGGGAGACAAATTCACTTTTTTTTTTCTAAATTTTATAAATAAAGATTCTATTAAATATATTTTTTATAGATTCGTTACCTAAAATAAATAAAAGATCTCAAATAAATATTATATTGGATGCTTTTAGGTTTTGTTTGTCATTATATTTAAAAAATAGTTTTTTAAAAAAAATTTATATTTTTAATTTTTTTAATTATTTTTAGATATAAACAAATAAATTGATATTTTTCAAAAATAAATTTTAAAAAAATTAAAAAAAAATTAAAATCTGCTTATGCCTATCTACTCAAAAATCACATCCTTGTAATAATCTCCAATTTCCAATTTCGATATGCAATTTGTTTTTTATAGAGTTAATATATTTCTTTTCATCTTATTAATTAAAATATTTCATACTGATTATATGATTTAAACACTTTTTGTAATGGCTTATATAATTAATTTTTTAATTTAACTTTTGAGATGAATAAAGTCTAAAGTTGATTTCATATTTATTCTTTGCATAACGAGTCTAATAATTATATATATTTTGATTTGCATTATTTTAAAATTTTAGTGTTTATTTTTTTAATAGATTTAATAAAAATTGAATATCAAATCTATGACATCCCACTCTTATTATAATTGCTAATAATTTAATTTTTTTTAATACATAGTCAAGAAAAAACTATTTTTGTTTTTGACAAAAAAATAAACTTGGAGACATGAAATTTTTATTTAAGGTACCAATTTTAGTCGAGCATATACAACTAAGGGGAAAGTAAAAAAAAAAACCTTTAGCTTTAGCTTTAGCTTTTACAATCTTAAATATGAAGTTTTTTTTGGCATAAAGGAATTTTATGGATTGTTCTATTAATAAATTTAGATTTTTTTTATCATAATAATATTTAAAAGTGTTGAGCTATTGTTGATGTGTAAAATTTTTACAATTTTAAATATGTTGAACCGAAACTTATTTCATTATATATATATCAGCATTAGCTCGGTATTTTATAATATTATTAAACTTAAATTTGTTAATGATACAAAACACAATATTTTTTAACAAAAAAAATTCATACCTAAAATTACAAAAACACGTAAAACCATATGCATATGCATGTTTTTTTTTTTGAACTTTCTCCGTCGGCTAATACATTGACAATAGGCATGTTGACATTTTGATTGGATGATGTACCATGTAATTGTTTTCATGTGCGTACAGTACTGCACCAAACTTTGTGTACCATGCAATGATCAATACAGTACAAGATTGCTTAATTTGTTAATTAATTAATTTACAGCTTTATTTCGAAAAAATAAAATAAAATAAAAAGCTAAAAGATAACAAATTATGAATCTACAAGTAGCTAGGTAGCTTGATTGGGCTATGTTCACAATTGATTATTGTAATCATGTTCAGGAAAAACTAAAAAGCATGAAACTTGATCTCCTATTTAAATATGAACCTCTCAAATTTTTATTGCAAACTTGATAGGTAATCTAATATTTTTTTTTTCAAAGGAATAATTAATGGTTTTAATTTATATAAATTAAGCATTTAATTAGAAATATATAAAATAAGTTTTAATTTATTAATATTAATTTAGTGATCAGAAAGGTTGAGTTTGGAGTTCAAATACTTGTGAAAATCTGTATTCCCATCTCATACAAATTACGATCAAATACCATTTTTTTTTCTTTTTAAAAATGTGTAGTAAGTTGCGAAGTCATTCATACATATTAAGTCTGAAATGTAATATTTATTTATTTATTAATAAGCAAACAAGAAGAAATTGATTGCAAAAGGATCCTAAGAGTGGCACAAAAAAGGTTTAACTTGTGGTGGGTTCCTATATGCTTTCCATAAAGTGAGAGTTGGGGGCTTCTCATATATATCTCAATGTACAGTTTCTACTTTTGTTTCTTTTTCTTTCCCATGCCTTTTTTTTTTTTTTTAATTTATTGGTGGGGGTAAGAAAAAACACCAAGCATTATTCTCCATGGAAATAACAAAGTCTACACACCTTGAGTTTACAAAAATAAATAAATAATAGAATTTTTTTTTTGGGTACTATAATACCTAACTTTATTTGGTCCGTGTGTAACAAGAAATGAGACTGTTTTTTTTTTTTTAAGAGTGAGAAATTCTTAAATATATAAATTTAATCTATCACTGTAAAATTATCTAATTATATAATGAAATATATTTAATTGTTTTATTTTTATTGATTGACGTAAATATATCATTTATATATATTACTATATCATTATATTGATTTACAAATGATGTACTAAACTAAATATATCAAAAAATTTCTACTATTTGACTTAAAATTTTGATCTTTGAACTAAATTATTATTTTTTCTATATTATTCCATTTGAAGCTTTTGTTATATATATATATTGGTTTACATATGTGGAAAGGAGAATTGAATGTGAGCATATTTTAAGTTGATTAGATGAATTTACCACCGGACTATATCCGTAGATTGCTAATAATATATTGGTAACTATAATATTATACTACTATTTAACTATCATCATTCTTTGAACTAATTATTAACCAAAATTCTTAATTGGAAATTTTTCAAAAAACTCCTAAAATATTAGGACAATACATTCTTTTAAAGTTTTTTTTTTCAAAACTATCTAAACACTCCTAAATATATTACAAAATTTCTATACGCAAAAACTCACCTCAAAGTAGCTATGGCCACGGACCCAAAACCGGGGGTTATGCAATCCCGAAAATACAGGATCGGACCTAAATTGACTAGGAACTGGTTCTAGGCCGATTTAGAACCGGTTGGGCCAGTTTAACACATAAGTCTGAAGCTAGAAAGCATTTACAGCAGTTCGTTATAATTTATATTATTAATAATTTATTATTTTATAGTTAAATAATAAATATTTTAATTAATTAATGTAATTAATAGTTAATTATATCATAATTAAGTCATTTTTAGAATTTTCTAAAAATTATTAGTTAATTTTAATTAATTAATTAATAACATCATTTTTATTACCTTATTTTTTAAAAATAAATTTTTCATGACAATTTTTTTTAATAATTTTTAATTAAAAAATATATAGCAATGAAATTAATATAAAATTTAATTTACATAATAAAAGAGTTAATGACATAAAAATTTAATATTAGTACAAAAAAAATATCGTCTGTCATACATACACATTCGTTGTGTGCATCATTAGTGGAATACTATTTGCAAATAAATCAAGATTAATGGTGCATTTAATATTGTACTTACTACTTCTCTATCTCTCTCTAAATACATACATAAATATATCTTTTTTTTAATAAAAATGTAACATTATTGATCATTGATTTATATCAACTGCAGGTCATTTGAGAGCCGTATATAAATAATTTTCTACTGATTCTTTCTGCCGATTATTTGGATGGCTTACAAATTTGGAGAGTTGTGGTCCCATTGATTTGCTTTACATTGACAAGTAGCATTATTCAGATTGTGTGTTACGACAATATGAACTTTAACCATCCATTCCAAACCAACAATTGCAAACGGATGAACTTCACTCAATTGATTTGCAATCTAGGGACACAAACTGACCTCATCAGCATTTTCAATGGATTGGAATGTACAATTACAGCACATCTATAATGTCAATATAGTAGTAGAAATGTTTTACTACCATTTAAAGTATATGGAGTGGTATTTGATGTGTCGCTTGGGGGTGAATTTTTCCAATGAGTGGTGCTTATGGAGCAATACAGAATTCTATTTTTATGTTATTAATTTTTTTTATTATGTGAATTAAATTTTATATTAATTTCGTTGCTATATAATTTTTAATTAAAAATTATAAAAAAATTATCTTGAAAAATCTATTTAAAATAATAAGATAATAAAAATGATGTTATTAATTAATTAATAAAAATTAATGGGGTGGGTGGCTTAACCAAGGACGCCATTATTTTTTTGGAGAAATATTGTGGTGGGAATGAGAAAACTGACATATAATCGAGTATTTAGGGTGGCGATGACACTGTTTATTATATCTTCCTACCTTGTGTAGCGATTTTTATCGGTATGGCTCCAACTTCCATCTAACTGGCAAATTTCGACATGTATGGAGATACTTACGTAATTTTTTATTTTTTCCAACATAATTAAGTAAAAAGCCCGTGTGAGAGATACTTCACACCTTGAGGCCAGAGCGGGCGGGACAGAGGCAGAGAGTGGTTTTAATAAACACGATTCTAGATCTCGGGGATTGACAGCGTTTAGCACATAGCTCAGCCTCTCATGGAAGCCATGAATCAGGAGTCAAGGCCGGCGCCAAGTGTATTTTGTGTGGGATAAAAGTACCGATAATTTAAAAATAAAAGATAAAATTTGATATTTTGTGTAAAATCATCTTCTTAATTATCCCACATATCACTCATTTTAATTCAGTCAATGACTAATTGCGGTCCTTATTATCTCTTCAGGGTTTCAAGGTGATGATTCATAATGTGTATTGACAACAGACTCCAGATTAGGCCTCATTCTTCACAGATCGCAGTTAGGATAATCTGAACCATAATAAATCTGCCAAGATTTATGGGATTGTTTAACCAGATTAGGCCTCATTCTTCTTTTCAAATTTTAAATATGCTTCATACTTAGAATTCGTGCTTCAAATCTCTTTACCTTGAGGGTATTACTAATGAATTTCTGTTTATTTATGTATTTATAATATCATACTACGTACTGATAAATATATACAAGGGTGATGTTTTGGCAAAGCAGTTAGTTTGGTTAAGAAAGTGATTAACTACATGATTGCATAGATTAATTAATTAATGATAAGATATTGAATTATTTAGGAGTGCATTATAATTAGTTGTCAGATGCCTTGCTTTAGAATTACATAGGCATCTGAGCAGCGGTGGAATTTGATTCCAAGTTTTAGATAGCGAAAATACATATAGTAACAATTCCCAATCGAGTAAAAATATGTATCATAATTTTTAAACTATTTATGTAAAAAAAAAAAATTTAAAATTTTAGGAGGACAAATGTTAAAATTACAAGAAAAATATTTATCATAATTTATATGGAAGGAAATTTCAAAATTTTGGGACGCCATGAAGCTCCGCCCCTGCATGCGAGTTCTATTCTCAATCCTCCCTGGCGTTAATTCCTGCAAATTGCCCATTTTTTTCATTTTTCTATTATCAATTTACAAATCATTTAGGCTTTGGGTTCTTGCACTCTGAATCAGAAGCTGCTAAATCTGATCAAAGCTTCTAAGAAGATAATCAAATTTATATATCATTCCCAAAATAATTTATCATATATGTATAGAATAATTATTTTATATGAATAATAAAATTAGGTTCTGAAATTTATTTATGCATTTATTACAGGTAAGAAT